>JAEAOA010002168.1:367500-485000 GCA_016746295.1 Potamilus streckersoni
GCAGTTTTATCAATAAATCACGACGAAATTTCTGACATGAAATCATCTTAACGGTATTATAAATTTATAATACCATTAAGGTATTTTCATGTTGTCAGAAATTTCGAAGTGATTTATTGATAATACTGCAGACTCCTGTGCATAAATACACTAGGTCCCAACATATATAGTAATTGTTTTAACTCAACTTTTAAGTAGTATTCTTGTTTTCCTTTTTGGGACAGGCCTCGAGATTCTAACCGTCGCTGTAACTGAATACTGGAATTCTTATCTGTATTCGGATGAACAAATTTAGCGCCTGGTACATCGTTTTCTGTAAGAAGAATAATACGGATAGTATAGCTGGTTGCAATTAGGTTGGTTCGCCTTGTCCGAAAATCTATTTTTAGAAACTGATGTCACTACGCGTGACGTTTCAAACTGGAATTAAGTACAAGCGCCACTAACGCAGGGTGTTAACAGAAAGTTGGGACGGAGCCAAATTTCCGTCTATGTTAAAGCCTAAGATTTTATAACGCAAAGTCTAAAAATGCGAGAGTTTGTAAAGCTGGCTATGTAGAGGATAGTGACACATAATTTAGTCAAAGTGGGTAATTAAAAAATGTTAGAAGAGTATATCAATATAGTATAGTGATTGCTGAGTAAACAATTATATGAACTTAAAATATAAACACAAAAATATTTTGGCAAAGCTTATTACGAATTCTTTGATTCAAGAACAAAATTAAATCCATTATCGCAGTAGTCAGCTATGGTTATCACTGAAGATGATTAAATATTTGATATTAATGAGAATAACATGTTATCCATGAATGAAAAAAAAATGTGATAACATTGGTCTGTACAGTAATAAGAGATGATAAGAAATAATTATATATCTGGTAGCACTGCATACAACAGGGGCCTAAAGCTCAAACCACCCTGAGGGCCTCATGAGGGCATTTTTGGATGGTTCAAGGGCCGCATGAAGACATTTTTGGATGGCTCAAAGGCCGCATGGGGGCCATTTTGGATGGCTCAAGGGCCGCATCATCTTTGCTATTTCTCCTGACACCTTGTGACGCCAATCATTTTGCGGGCAACAGGAAACGGTTGCTTGGCAGACCGCTTGTTTGAGAACACTGACATACATCATAAATCAATGAGCAAGCTGACAAATCTGCTGACAATTCGAACGTTTT
Source organism: Potamilus streckersoni (assembly GCA_016746295.1). Classification (NCBI taxonomy): domain Eukaryota; kingdom Metazoa; phylum Mollusca; class Bivalvia; order Unionida; family Unionidae; genus Potamilus; species Potamilus streckersoni. The sequence goes on from JAEAOA010002168.1 coordinate 368,682, forward strand.
GCGCTATTGTAAGTACCTAAAACTTAAGAATAAAGACGAAAACCTGGTCTGGGATATTACAACGCAGCTGTGTTAGCTAATTCCTTGATCCGATATCATTGCATTCCGGGAAATAACTTTCGAAGTTATGTGATCCATATAATATTATTTGTGCAATTTTGGTCATTAAACATGTAGAAACCGCGATCAGTTTCTCATAGTGGAATAAAATGACAACGAATCACTAGTCTGCACCGAATTACTAGACTTCACATGATTACTAGACTGCACATGATAACTATATTTCACAGGATTACGAGACTTCGCAAGATTGCTATACTTCTCAGAATTAAGACTTCATAGAATGACTAGACTTCACAGGATTACTAGACTGCACTGAAGTGATAGACGTTGAAGGATTACTAGACTGCACCGAATTACTAGACTTTACAGGATTACTTGACTTCACACAATTACTAGATGTCACAGGATTACCAGACTTCACAGAATTACTAGACTGCACTGAAGCGCTAGACATTCGAAGGATTACTAGACTTCACAGGATTACTAGACTGCACCGAATTACTAGACTTTACAGGATTACTTGACTTCACATAATTACTAGACTTCACAGGATTACTAGACTGCACCGAATTACTAGACTTTACAGGATTACTTGACTTCACATAATTACTAGACTTCACAGGATTACTAGACTGCACCGAATTACTAGACTGTACAGGATTACTTGACTTCACAGGATTAATAGGCTGAACGGGATTACTAGTACCACTAGTCTGCAACGAGTAGATAACTAGACTGAACAAAACTTGTCTGCATCGATAAGCTATCCTTCCCTGCCTTCCAAAAAGGCTAAAACAGGACAAAATGATTTTATTCAGGTGACGTATTTGTGATACGAAGGTCTGATGTGTTTGTTTCAGCTCCATGGTCCTCTTTCATTTACAGACTAAATTGCCATTCTGCAGTCTATTCGGTCTTGGGAAATGTGAGAGAATGGAAAGTATCTAGTCAATGAATGCAATCTGCTGACTTTTGTTTGGAAAAAAAATAAAATGTTCTTAATCGATATTGCTTTGATTGTATTGTTCCTGGTTATTTTATTTTATTAGGAGAAATAAATTGCTGAGAGTGGAGAAAACCATTCAAACAACACTTCAAGTAACAATGCAATAAAAATGAAAGTGATAACATTGGTGATAAAAAGGCCATATACACGAGAACGCAGTAATGCTTTCACCACTCTCCATATTCATGTCTTTCTGTCACTACTCCTCAAACTCATGTCTTTTTGTCACTACACTCCATATTCATGTCTTTCTGTCACTACTCTTCATACTCATGTCTTTTTGTCACTACACTCCATATTCATGTCTTTCTTTCACCACTCTCCATAATCTGATCTCTCTCTCTCTCTCTCTCTCTCTCTCTCTCTCTCTCTCTCTCTCTCTCTCTCTCTCACACACACACACACACACACACACACACACACACACACACACACAATAATCAAGTCTTTCTGCCTCTATCTTTTGGAATAGACCACGATTGATTGATTGATTGATTGATTGATTGGTTGATTGATTGATTGATCGATTGACCGAATGACTGAGTGATTGACTGACTGACTGACTGGTTGGTTGGTTGGTTAATTGGCTGGTTGGTGGTTGGTTGGTTGGTTGGTTGATTATTCTATTTGTGAATCGTATTGTTCAAAGGATTGTATCAAATTCAGACAATTGCTATACTCTATCTGTAACTGCTGTTTCAACAAGACCGTAAATAAAGGAATCCCTTGATAACGAAGGCATCAGTCATTCACTCTTCTGACCATTATTTAGGTAATTTGCTGGGTTTCTTTTTCATACCTGTGTTGGGAAATCATTACAAATGTTTAAAAGAATCCTCTTTGAATTTTATTAAATTTTAAAAGCATCACAATGATTCCTAGGCTACAACAAAATTAAATGATTAATCCCAATGACTCATCGATTATAACATATTAAATGAATAATCGCAATGATTCATCGATTATAAAATATTAATCGAATAATCACAATGATTCATCGATTATAAAATATTAATTAAATAATCAAAATGATTACAAATTAAATTAATAATTTCCTGGTTTGTCAGGATCAGTGGATATTACTTATCATGCTAGCTCGTGTATCTGATTTCTTCTATTAGCTTCGAGTTTTAAAATTTATAAATAAAATCATATCGGACATAATAATCGGTTCAGTCCTGCTGACATGTAGACAAAAGACTGACATAGAAAAGACGCGATCGGGATACCATTAATGAAATATACGCAATTTACAGCTATGCTTCGAAAAGATGAAAAATAAAACATCTAGCATCCATTTTATCTATGAATATAATAGCAAAAAAAAAACAAACGTGCTGTCCCAATTAATACGTACAAGTTTTTCATTTAAATGAAGCTAATATTTGTGGACTATCGGTTAAAAAATAATCTAATTAATTATCACATATCACACATCTTTACATGATTCCATCTATCGATTGAGTTAATAATTTAGCAATATCATTAGTTTATGTTCATCTACACACACTCTCTCTCTCTCTCTTTATATATATATATATATATATATATATATATATATATATATATATATATATATATATATATATATATATATATACATACATTCAAACATACATACATACATACATACATACATACATACATACATACATACATACATACATACATACATACATACATACATACATACATACATACATACATACATACATACATACATACATACATACATACATACATACATACATACATACATACATACATACATACATACATACATACATACATACATACATACATACATACACTGATGCTGAAATAAATGCAGCATTACAGCTAACATGATCAATGCCTTCTACGAATAAATCATGCACATCGGACTTAGTGCTAGGAAAGTTAAGTGGCAAGATGCTTGGTAAATGTTTTTATCAACACTCGATAATACATCAGAAGTCCCCAAGACTTTTTAAAAATTGAATTTAAAAATTTGAAATCAATGACATTGGTATCATTTTATTATTTTAGCACCTATTTATCTCTGACGATCTGCTTGTATAGCACCCAGGTAGATTTTTGTTCCCAAATGATTCGTTGCATTCCTGCTACGTCTGATTTTCTATGTTTATCCTTAAATGAAGTAAAGGTCAAGTTTGTAGTTAGAACTTCGCAGTTAATTAACACCAAATACCTAGTAATGTGTTGATTTACCATTAAGCCCAAATTTATGCTACTAAATAAATTTATATACATTCCACAACAAATGATGTCAGTGGGAATTTTACAGCAGATTCAAATAAAAGTCCTAACGAATCTTGCTGCGCTCCGTCTTCAACCTTTACGTATCATTTATATTATTGTTAAAAGTGCCTTCAAGAATATTCAAGAATATTCACGTGGACAGAACAATTTCATGGATATCACAAGCTAAGTTCGATCAATAAGACATATTTTATAGGTGGCTTTGTTGTGTCTCTCTCAATCCCTGTAAATCCCAATTGACATATAAAATTGCTATACCAGCGAATAAAATTAGTGCTCTATTTCTGAAAACATTTAATTACTATTGCAACTTAGGATCGCCTTTCAGTGTACTTTGTTTCATTTCTTTACCGAATTCTTGGGCTATTAAACAGTCTGGGCAGATTATTTTAATGAGGAAAGAGCTTAAGAGAATTGTAAACACGTCACCTTCTGTGGGACAATTTACTGACTATGAACCAAACTAAGCCTCAGAGTGGACATTAGACAGTCAATTCAGTTACGGGAGAATAGCTCATATGATGTGCAGGCCCTTCGTTAATATAACTCTTTCTACGTGTTATTTATGGGCTTTGTAGCCAGCAAAACCAATGAGAAATGTATTCACGTTATTACAAGGAGAGAACTGTTAAGTATAGTCACCAATGAGACTGCGGATTTTTTTATTTTACTTTATTAAAAGTGGAGAACTAAAAAAGATGCATATAGTCTCTCTTTTTAATAAGATTAAAAGGAGAATGATGACTTCAAAAGAAACAACGATCTCAAGATCGAAAGTAAAAAAAAAAACATATATACAATAAATGCTGGAACTTATTCCTTCAAATTCTCTTTCTTGTTCCTCATAAAGATCCAATGGTCTAGTTTTTCATTGATGTCTAAAGTATACATCTTTCAATGCCGGGTAAAGATTGTGGCTAACTTTCATATTAAAATGTTATTTGATGGTTGTCCGTTGATTCACATACAAACAGGATATCTGGGGTCGTGAAATTTTAGGCCATCATAAGCGAAAATATATCCTAATAACTTTCAAAGTCTTTCCCTATAGTTAACTCGATTTTCATGTTGTAAATGGAATCGACTAACCATATAATCCAAATTTATTTATGAATAGTCGACAGTATATTATTCATGGTATTATCCACACACCAACCCCATGTAGACCGGTTCACACTACCCCACCTCTGCATCTTTCAGCTAAATTAACTTTTTCGTGGGGAAAGAACGTGTCCGTTTTATTTTTTTATACCACCTATTCTGTGTCGTTTTTTTAAGACCCAGTACGCATTGTATAAGGCCAGAAATATTTGTAAGGGTTTCCAGCGATAATACATCTAAACTTCATGTACTTCTTATTTTCTTAGGATCGCGACATTTGGAAACGAATTTAAGGAATTTGATAAAGCAATTAAAGGTCATATTAAATCTACAGCTAATACATCGCAGCAATATTGTCATCAATGGATCAAGTTACAAATATTGTACATTATACGAAAATTGTATATCCTTACTCACGTGTTTTGTGCCTGTAGATATTTTAATGCAATTCTCTTAAACGAGGGAAGGCACATAATAAAAAAAAGAGTTCTGTACATTTTAGCCGGGTATAGTTCACGTCAGTATTAGAAATAAGTTGTTGTGCGTTAAACAAATTTTTTTATGACTTCATTTCAGAAGATACGTTTTTTCCCCTCATATATGTGTAAATCAGGGCCACACTCGATGATGAATGTTAGAACACCATGCTAATTGTGACACATTTGATTGTTACCTCAGCGTAAATCATTCATAAACATATCGTTACTTTCTCACAAGAGTCATTTATTGCTAATATTTGATGTTCTATTCTAAACAGAAGCTCTAAGAAAGATGGCATTCATAAACTGCAACTTGTGTGGTTTGCGAAAGTAATAAAGGTCATAACATCATATCATTATCAATGATGTCATATCATTGTCAATTATATCATATCGGTGTCAATAATATCATATCGATGTCAAAAACTTTAATATCATGTATGGAAAGCGTAAAATAGTATTATTATGCTTTTAGTCTCAATTGTTCACATTATATATATATATACATATATATATATATATATATATATATATATATATATATATATATATATATATATGTGTGTGTGTTTGTGTGTGTATATATATATATATATGTTTGTGTATTTGTATATGTATATGTGTATATATATATATGTATGTATATATATATGTATGTATATATATATATATATATATATATATGTGTATGTATATATATGTTTGTGTGTGTATGTATGTGTATATATATATATACACATACATACACACACAAACATATATATATATATATATATATATATATATATATATATATATATATATATAGATATATATATATATATATATATATATATTGCTATTAACACGGGCTTTTCTGAAAGAGATCTGGGTGTAACCGAAATCGTTATTTCATTAACATTTTAGAGTTTTGTGCAAAATGGAAGTCAATTTGAATTTTTCCGTGCCGTAATTGACTGCAGAAACAAATGCCTCTTTCATATTTGTTGTCTGTTATGACTGGTAAGTTGGAAATGTTTGAAAAGTGCTCTCTTCTGTTAGGCATCACTTGATAACCTATAAGGAACAGATAAATACGTGTTAGATCTAAATCTTGTGTGTGTGTGTGTGTGTGAGAGAGAGAGAGAGAGAGAGAGAGAGAGAGAGAGAGAGAGAGAGAGAGAGAGAGAGAGAGAGAGAGAGAGAGAGAGAGAGAGAGAGAGAGAGAGAGTTTAATTCCACTCCAAAATTCACAGACATCAATAATTCCACTTACCATTCTTTGCTTGTATTATTGTTAGTTCTTTGATATTCTTGTAGAGAAATAGAGGAATGACCTTTACACGCCAGACTGCTGAGGAACCTTTACTAGTTTATTCTACTTTAATTGTGTACCTTACATTTCAGTCCCACGTATGTTTTCTTGAATAAGACCGTACGTTGCCTGTCTTCTTGGTGCACGTGTTATCATATACATACTAATACACATGATGAATGTTCAACTATACCATAATATACTTAATGTATAATATATGTCAGACTATACCATAATATACTTAACGTATAATATATAAGTCAGACTACACCATAATATACTTAATGTATAATAAATAAGTCAGACTACACCATAATATACTTAATGTATAATATATAAGTCAGACTATACCATAATATACTTAATGTATAATATATAAGTCAGACTACACCATAATATACTTAATGTATAATATTATAAGTCATTATAGTTTGGTTATCAACTTGGTTCACAGTAGTGCTAACATACACTAAAATAATAACTGTTATTAAAGTCAATTCCTATACGGAAACTTTATGGTATTGTATTAAGCTACAGATGTGACATAAAGAATCAAAGCCAAAAAGAGGTTTAGTAACATCAGCAAAAAATTGTTCCATTGAATAAAAAGTGAAAATTCAAAGACAATTACAGCTTAACAATATCCTATTTATACTAATTTTCTTGACCTCCTACACAATCAAATTTCATTGGAAAAATACCCAGGTTTTAAACTAAAATTTAAGTAAACTTATTATTAACTGATTAGAATCATGACAAATATCTTGTAGAAATAATCATCGATTAAGAAAAATAATTAAACACAGACACAAACACACACGCTATATATATATATATATATATATATATATATATATATATATATATATATATATATATATATATATATATATATATATATATATATATATATATATATATATATATATATATATATATATATATATATATAATGGATGCATACATACATACATACATACATACATACATACATACATACATACATACATACATACATACATACATACATACATACATACATACATACATACATACATACAGACAGACAGACAGACAGACAGACAGACAGACAGACAGACAGACAGACATATGCACATGCCATTATAGGAATCTAAGGCCAACTCTTTGTAACAAGATAACAAGATGTCTTACGGTGCAAAATACATGTCAAGAAGATCATTCTTTCATGAAATAAAACACTTTATTACACAGGTGTCAGACACCCGACGCCAGAAGGCGCGGCATCGGAAAAAGCGAACATTTTTGTCATCTTTTTATTACACACGTGTTAGAGGTTCATAGTTAATTTTTTAATTAATGACTTCAATGAATTTCAAAGTAATACAGTTTTTTAATACAAATATTGATTTTCTATAAGGTCACATGGGATAGTGTGCAAAACCTAACGTACGCTTTGATTTAATCTTAGATGTGTACATAAAAACAAATCCTAATTTTGTCGCCATTTATAACACACCTTCTTTATTAACTTCAAAAGTTCCTCCCAACAAAATCAAACAGTTCAATTTGTTACGTATAATACATTTAGTGCACTATATATCCTTTTCTGAGTTGTACCGGTCATTTTGTTAATGATGTTTACAAACCAGAGTAATGTAAAATTATGGTAGATGAAATAACTCTTGTCACGACAAAAAAAAAATTGTCCAAAAGTTAAATGAATAACAAACAAGTGCTGAAATCAGTTCATATACTATAATTTAGAGCTGCTCGATATACCAGTATACCAGGTTATCACAGTATTTTTTTTTCTTATTGGTTTTATGTACCACGGTACTTTATCCCTGTACCGGTACGTCGTTGGTTTCCTTCAGTAAGAAGTGTACTGAAATTCCATATAAATCTTGATGCGACTTTAATGATTCGTGTTTTCATTATTTATGAACAAATGTTAAAAACTATTATCCATTTATATCTTTAAATGACGTTTGTTTGTGTTGAATATTATATATATTACAAATGTTTGATATTTTAATGACATTTTGATACGTGTAATGTATGCCAACGTCGTATCCAAATGGAATTTTGTAATATATATATATATATATATATATATATATATATATATATATATATATATATATATATATATATATATATATATATATATATATATATATATATGTGCGAGCCGAATCCAACTTTTCGAAAAATTTCGGATTAAAAAATACGTCATATATTATTTATTTACTAGCGTATGTGCTAGATATCTTTTATTCCTTTGTAGGATTGCGAATATTCTTATAATTATCAGAAGCGCACTTGTTTTCTTTTAAAACTTTACTTAATTGCTCAATTCTAGTAAATATTTTCTCGTTTATCGAGGAAGTGTTTTATGTTTACTTGCCCTTTCTGAGAAATATCTCGCCCAGGTGTTAGCATCTCACTTAAAGTTTATCTGCCTGTTATATCATTATCAACACCTCATATTTGCACCAAGGGTCTCTCTAATGCAAACACAATGTCTTTCACAACATTAGCCGTAGTGTACGCTTCATTTACAGCGGTTAGATTACAACTTATACAACCATTAACATACATATAGCAAATTCATCGGCTACCAGGTACTAGCTTCATTATTTTCGGGACAGGTAGGGTCTATTATTTTCTTTTAAAATAAAATTTTTTTCTTTTATCTCAAGATAATTAATTTTTAATTATTCAAATGACATCGTCCATATAATATTAGGCCATTTTGCTTACAATCAGAACTGTATATTATTTCGTAAAAGAAGGTTATACTAGGAGGCTAATCATTTCCGTAAACAACCATCCCACCGAAAAATTCTGAATTCGTTGATGATCATCGCCTGCCTTTCGAAGAAAAACTAACTTCATATATCCATGTATAACGGACTATCTTAAATAAAAACATTTTACGTATATTCATGGGCATCTGTGCTTTATACATCTACATCCTGCACAAAGAAGGTATCACAGTCTGCAAAGAATCATGGGACGGACGACCTAATCAGTCTCAGCCTACTGCCGTATAAGACATTTGCAACCAACATCTTCCTACAAAGAATGGAACTGCACTAGACACTAACATGGCTCCTTGTTATGTCATTATTTTCATGGGAAGAGTCGAGTAAACTCCACAACGAGTCACCCTATAGACTTCTAAGCTGATTCAGATTTTTTAATGACATTTAATCAAATTAATCGAAACAGGCGCAAATTTAAAATATTTATTAAATTTTTCAATGCTATCCATCCTCTGATTAAATTTACATTAGAGTTCCCAGCAGTCCCGACGTGTTTGGGATATTCAGTCAACCGTCACAGAAAGTGACCTATATTATAAAATTGACTCTCGCCAGTATCTAGTCAAAACACGTTGCCACGACCAAGTGCACTTACTGTAATCTGGATACCTTTGAAAAAAGACTCGGAGCCTGTAATCCGGGTACATTTGAAAATAGACTCAGATACTGTAATCCGGATACCTTTGAAAAGAGATTCGTAGACTGTAATCCGGATACCTTTGAAAAGAGACTCAAAGACTGTAATCCGGATGCCTTTGAAAAGAGACTCGGAGATCCGAATGAAAGCCTTAAAATGAGAAAATACATAAATAGCTACATCGAGGAGGTTATTATCAATATTAGACTCCGCGATTGAGAAACCCTTGAGATATATAAATAAATTTAAAAAAAAAACACTCATCACCATCATTTTTACGTTCCCTAGCCCGATGCCCTAGACTTACAACATATTAAAAAAATTCATATTATTACCATCCGTAGACTGAAATATCTGAATAACCATCTGGAACGTGCCAAGGTAACTTAGAAGGAGACCATACTCAGGGGCAAGCCTATGAATGTGAACAAATCGTTGAGAACTTCGACTAAAGTAGTTAGCTTGACAATCGATTAATGTTAGGATGTTTAACCTATCATGCAAGATCCAACATGGAATATCTTTGGTACCAAATGTGTTTTCAAAGTCATTAATTTCAGAAAAGGAATAAACAAACAATAATTCGGTTGACCCAGGATCGCCATGTCGATATGTATGTATGTATGTATGTATGTATGTATGTATGTATGTATGTATGTATGTATGTATGTATGTATGTATGTATGTATGTATGTATGTATGTATGTATGTATGTATGTATGTATGTACGTACGTACGTACGTACGTACGTACGTACGTACGTACGTATGTATGTATGTATGTATGTGTGTGTGTGTGTGTGTGTGTGTGTGTATGTATGTATGTATGTATGTATGTATGTATGTATGTATGTATGTATGTATGTATGTATGTATGTATGTATGTATGTATGTATGTATGTATGTATGTGCATGCATGCATGTACGTACGTATGTACGTACGTATGTATCTTTGTAGAATGGTCTCTGGCCGATAAATTAAGCTTGAACAGAGCATACCCTTCGTTTAAATAATAACATTCCGGTTATCTGCTCAGAAAATGGTTTGCCATAACCGGAATTTAAAACGGCGAGCAAATTTTTGTGAGGGTTACAACATGAAGGACAAATGGGAGCCCATTTTCTTAACCATTTAATGCGATAGAACAATGGCATGATCTCTATTTACCTGCTGCCGTGTAAATTCTGCGAATTATTAGCAATATAAGATCACTATAAGCTTTGATTTTTTTTTTTACTCGAGTATAGTATTTTATTGTCTTGGTTTCATTATAGCTGTGAAACGATCATCAGATAATACGGATATAATGATAATGCAATATTTTATTTTATAGTATGCAGTGACCTGATTCTCAGTTTGAAGGTGTAGACGGCCATTAGTTCGGATCTATATGAATAAAATCGTGCAAATATGTGATAAACCTTATGAGATTGCGATTATCACATGCTGTATATTTATTTCAGAAATCGCTAATAACATGTTTGCAAAATAGCTTTCACGAATGATCATGTTCAGTTTAACCAACACGAATGTTCATTTTAAGTATAACCAACAAAAATGCTCATGTTAAGTGCAACCAACACGAATGCTTATAAGTGTCAACACAAATGCTCATGTTAAGTGAAACCAACACGAATGCTTATAAGTGTCAACACAAATGCTCATGTTAAGTGCAACCAACACGAATGCTTATAAGTGTCAACACAAATGCTCATGTTAAGTGAAACCGACACGAATGCTTATAAGTGTCAACACGAATGCTCATGTTAAGTGAAACCAACACGAATGCTTATAAGTGACAACACGAATGCTCATGTCAAGTGAAACCAACACGAATGCTCATGTAAAAAAAAAACCAACGCGAATTTTTCATTTCAAATTAAACTAGCACTCGTGTTCATGTCAAATGAAATCAACACGATTGCTCATGCCAAATCAAACCAACACGAGTGTTACATGAAACCAACACGAATGCTCATATCAAATAAAACAACACGGCTATTCATGCCAAATGAAATCAACCTGAGTGCCCATGTAAATGAAACCAGCACAAATGCTCATATCAAATAAAACTTATGCATGAAGTTGAGCAAATTTATACCTTGTCAAACACTAGCGAGCAATGCATTGGAATTTTTGACTAGTCATGTTAAGTGAGCACTTGTATAAAAATGATCATGAGTATTTATTTAGAGCTTAGAAACAAATGATTAAAATGGTATTTTAATATTTAAATGCACTGGAAAAACAAAATTCATGCTATTTGTAGATACTCTTTGTATACTGCATGTGTTGACATACTCAATCGTGAACAAATAGTATTGCCTATGCATAATAGAATTTCCTTAGTAACCATAGGTTTCCTTGATTTCCTTAGTGACTATATGTTCCTTAGTGACCAAAGGTTCCCTTAGTGACCATACGTTTCCTTAGTTTTGAGAGAATCACTCTAAATTCTCCCTGGAGTAACCTACTCATATCCTTCTTATCTGAGTCATCTGTATTTAATCTTCTATTTTTTATATTATTTTTATCCAAGCTATTTTGTCTTTGCGTGACACCCCCAGACGTAGGAATTTCATTAACAAAAAATACCTTGTACAACATACACCAATATTTATTAGAAATGACATCGCAAATTACTTTGCCTGTCAAAATCTTTCGCATTGCTTGTTCGAGAATTGTGATATATTAATGAGTCAGGGCCATGCGTAATAAGCTGATCGTCCATGAAATTCGATCTGTAAAACACAGTATTAAGGGATTCATCAAGAGTTTTGCATAGTCTATCGCTTATATTCGGCATACTTTTACTTGAATTACGTGTCGACTTCATTGCTTCGATTTGACTCAGTAACACCATCTTCGCAGCTTGACATATAGCGTGAATATTATTCATAAAGGCTATCAATATTAACCCCAGACTCGCCTGCAGATTCGTTGAGATAATAGCAAAGAAATACGGTCAATTTCTGCCGGAAATATCTTCTCACTTTCTACACTTGGAGTTCCTCGTCTGGTCGATAAGAAAAATATTATCTATACAGTATTATCAAATTCCTATAAAGATTGGTTTGAAAAATGTCATGGGATGAATAATAAACCGTATTGTGCTACATTGTCTGTTCACGGTCGAAGCCAAAAAGATGATGAACGAGGATTGGAGTTTGTTTAAACGTACAAATCGAGCGCTCCACATGCAAAGTCATAACTGACAAGACAACCATAAAGGAAAAGTAAACTTTGAAAAAGAACTGATAATTTTGACTCGATTCTACAGATAAATGTGGCATGCGTGCAACACAGACATGATTTCATATGCTGCTTATGTGCTAATGTTTGTATTCGAATAACAAGAGGGAAGAAAATAATGGGGAACATTTTCTTGGTAATTCAAGAAGAAGACCACGACGACGATGATGATGATCACGACGACGACGATGAAGATGAAAAAGAAGCAAAATAAGACAAAGTTTCAAATATAAAACATAATCTTAGAAGAACCATGAAATAATCCATGCAATTTGGAAATAAAAATGAAAAATCTCAGATAAAATCGGATATTATTTTATTCCAACAAACTCTTTATGTATGTCCATATACAAATATGTTATGGGATGAACATTTTTCATTTATAATGTGCCATACGTTCGATGGTTAGACTGCTCAGTATGTATGTATGTATGTATGTATGTATGTATGTATGTATGTATGTATGTATGTATGTATGTATGTATGTATGTATGTATGTATGTATGTATGTATGTATGTATGTATGTATGTATGTATGTGTGTGTGTGTGTGTGTGTGTGTGTGTGTGTGTGTGTGTGTGTGTGTGTGTGTGTGTGTGTGTGTGTGTGTGTGTGGATGGATGGATGGATGGATGGATGGATGGATGGATGGATGGATGGATGGATGGATGGATGGATGGACGGACGGACGGACGGACGGACGGACGGACGCATGCATGCATGCATGGATGTATGTATGTATGTATGTATGTATGTATGTATGTATGTATGTATGTATGTATGTATGTATGTATGTATGTATGTATGTATGTATGTATGTATGTATGTATGTATGTATGTGTGTGTATGTATGTCTCATTACTTTGTTGTGTCACAAAAGCAGATTTGATTTAGAGTTTAAGCAGCCAGCAAGGGGCCTGGAATTAGTAGGAATTACAGTCGCGTGATATAAATTTAACAGAAGTAAAACAATATTTTGTACATTTTTGTTCGATGAAAAGTCCGCATCGATCAAGGACGAGTTCTTCATTTAAGGTTAGGTGGTTGTAATTTTTAAATATTTATGGAACTTTGCGTCCTAGATTCAGACTCTGTCAAAATTAATAAATTATATATGGCGTGTTTTGCATAAAGTGATACAATACTAATTACTAAGTCATAATGTGAACACAATGTCTTCCACTAGGACCCAAAAGTATCTGACCTGGTCGTCTAATGTCAGGTCTCCATGGTTTCCTTGTAGGACGCATTCTGCTGGCATTGCCTCTTCACTACGTCTATTTATGTGATTTAAAACACCAAATCATACCGAACAAGTCAGCATTATGAATTGAATCGATTCATCCACCAAACTGAACATGTTGTGCCATTGGCAGTGTATTGTCAAAATGCAATTTCTTTTCATATTGAAGTCAGAAAATATATACACATTACTTTATCCCTATTAATCATTGACCTTTTGGAAACTAAAAACATTACAAAAGTAATTTAGGACAGGGACTATTGACTTGAATCCTGTGAAAATTATAACAATTGATTCCTTTAAGCACATAAAAGTTTTCAAGTTGAGGGTTTAAAGTTGGTATTATGTTTAATAAACGCATACAGCTAAAAGCAATTTAAAACTGTAAATCATGAAATATATTTCTCCATAATTGTCAAACCTCATTCTTATTTGCGACAAATTATTTTTCACGTCAAAGAATTGTAACGAAAATAAATTACTCTGTAAAACGCAATTCCGTATAATTACCAATACATTATCAATAAGAATCTTGCTTAAAACAAGAAATATCTTTAAGCGTTTTAGTTCCGAAAGTCTTTTCCTTTCATGTCGCAAAAATCTAGGGTCACGTGTACGCGTTATTGTTTCCAGAGCTTATGATAAATGTTGAACTATCGTGATAATTTGGACATTAATCTCAGATTCAGTCCTTTGAGACATCATTTTGCTTTCTTGCAAGTGTCACTATTACCTATTGAGCAGAGATGTTAGTGAGTGCAACAATATTAATTATGACAAGAACAGTCTTATTGACATGAATCATTGATAATTGAACGCAATCAAAATCGGCAAGGAAATCGTGCTTACAAATTACTTTGAGTGTGCTTTGTGAGAGTTGAAAAGAAAAGTATGTCATATGTGTGATTTAGTTCTTTCTTTTTATATCGGACAACGTTGTCATAAATCTTTTTCAGTTATTCCATTCTCACTTGTTTAACGGTTGGATTGATTAGCTGATTTTGTATGTGTTTTAAGACATCTCAGCACATGAAGGTTGTTTCACGGTTTGTATCACTTTTTGTAAAAACCAGAGTGTCTTCGTCGAACTCAGTTAGGACAGTTCAGTCAATAAAGATAGTGGACGTAGATAAAAAAATATATTTAACAGTGGAGGATATGAAAAAGTATAATGTAAAAGAGCTGAAGAGTTTTGATTTTGGGGGAGGGATGTTTTAAAAAAGAACACGGCCAGAGCGTGTCAATCTGTGCACTGAGTTGAGAGAACGTGCTCTTAGAGTGCTACATCTTGGCATACAACGAGAAACTACGAGATCGACAAGAACAACAGATAGCATATATCATCTCTCAGCGAAATCCTATCGAAATCGGAAACTCTGAATGGATGGAGTGATGACGTGACCAAAAATTCTGCCTTTTCAGACAGGGAACCACATAACTATCTCGTTTTAAATACGACCAGAATATTTGACAAGGTTCCCTGCTGTGCTGCCAGGAGGCTGAAAACTCAGATTTTGTATCAGGAGTTCTATGTACATTTAGTCGCTATCAATATGTCAGTAATATTGTTCACACGCATATGTGAAATATGCGGTTATTCCATCCCTCAAATATTAGATAAATATCAGATTAGCCGGATTAAGGACTTGCATAAGACTGATAATCATGTGAAAAGTAAGGAGACAAATTCACTCTGCAGACTTCACCTGCTCAGCAGGGCGTGTTTCGTGCAATTTTCATGATTCAACGTAAGCTCTTAATGAAAGGGGCAGATAATAGATAAAGGGGCAGGTAATCGATAACATTATTTTTCTTTATTAAAAAAAAACATAGTAACATCAGTTTATTTTGTTTATTGAAATATTAAAACAAAGATTTTGGGTCTGGGAATTTTTCTTCTCTATCCCCTCCACCTTAACAATTAATTGATGCTCGTCTGTGTACTGATTCATTAAACAACCCGTTCCACTCACTCCATTAAACTAAAATCTAATAATAATGCTAATATTTAAATTTAACTACATACACTATCTACAATACTTCGTAAAAATGCGTCACAGCTAAAACGTCAACTTAATAAGTTGTTACACAGGCAGGGGTTGTGCAATCACATTGCCTCTTTGTTGCCTGCCCTTTTTGATAACCCAAAGAATACCAAGACATGTGAAAATTTAGCTACATCATTGGATTGTAAATGGGATCCATAAATGCCTCAGAAACTATTCCCAAGAAACACAGGACATTTAGGTGGGAAATACCATGGCACTCTCGCAATTAAAGCACATAAAAAGTATCGTCAATGGGGGAGACGCACCAATAAATGAGGAAGAATTGAGGAAGAATTACCGTAAGCCAGTCGGCAGGATGTCATTAATATTTCCATAAACCGGATGTTGCAGAGAGGAAGTATTAAGGAAATATTGTATGCAACTCGCAAATATTATGATCCGATATAATATGGGTATGAACCACAAAATTTGTGCAAAAAAATGTCGTGATTATGTTTAAAGTTTCGGATTTAATTTTGAGAAGAAAGATGAACATCCTAGCGCTTCACCCAGAGGATCAAGGCTGACACATCCACTTCGCCCCAGACTTGTTCGATACATAGCTTGGCTCAAACTACACCAGTTGTAGCCGCACTCCTTCAAAGCAAGTACGGGTAGCGCAACATATCATTTTCTAGATTACAGTCCTATCCACTTCACCGAAAAATTAAGGATTACATCTGTTGATGCAGTAAACAGTACATGCCACAACTACCAATTTCTCAAGTTAATTCAATTTAAACACTGTAAAGGATTCATAAACTAACAAACTACAATTGATTTTCCACAAAATTGTGTCTACAACTTTAAGGTCCAACAAATGAAATATATCGTGGATTCAGTCAAACAAGAAATAGTTTGTGTAAAAGCCATTCCAGCCTTTCAAGCCTTAAAGTAAATCAAGAAAGAGATGCAACTCAAGCCAGTATTGAAAAATTGTTTATATTCTGTTAGGTGTGACTAGATCTTTGCAGAAAAGGAAAAAGTACTTGAAAGCTAAAATCGTCATGAATGTGGAACTTCCCGAAAATGTCACCGGATATATATATATATATATATATATATATATATCTATATATCTATATATATATATATATATATATATATATATATATATATATATATATATATAATTCGATAATTCGCACTCTACGGAGTTCATATAACACCGATTCAGAGACATCATTTTTGGTGATGTGTGTGTATGTGTGTGTGTGTGTGTGTGTTTGTGTATGTGTGTGTGTGTGTTTGTGTATGTTTAAGCTAAGGCCATAATCATTTAAATAAGTTACTTATGTTACATTTTAGCTTTAATATTTCATTTCACTGCGAAAAAGACACGCTGCCTATATATTTTCTTCGCTGGATTTATTTGAGAATGTTTCTTTCATTTCACTGCATATACAAGAGTTTATTGGGGATCGTTCATGTTGCTTCCTTACATATACAAGTGTTTCATCCGAGATTGTACCTGTCGCTTCCTTTCTTATACAAGTGTTTCATCCGAGATTGTACCTGTCGCTTCCTTTCTTATACAAGTGTTTCATCCGAGATTGTACCTGTCGCTTCCTTTCTTATACAAGTGTTTCAGCAGAGATTGTACCTATCGCTTCCTTTCTTGTACAAGAGATTCAGCCGAGATTGTACCTGTCGCTTCCTTTCTTATACAAGTGTTTCAGCCGAGATTGTACCTGTCGCTTCCTTTCTTATACAAGAGATTCAGCCGAGATTGTACCTGTCGCTTCCTTTCTTATACAAGTGTTTCAGCCGAGATTGTACCTATCGCTTCCTTTCTTATACAAGAGATTCAGCCGAGATAGTTTCATCTTAGACCTGTCGATTCCTTACATATCCAAGAGTTTCATACGAGATTGTATCTGTCGCTTTCTTGCTTATGAAAGAGCTTATCCGAGATTGTAATTGTCGCTTCCTTTCTTATACAATAGTTTCATCCGAGATTTCCCCTATTGCTTCCTTACATATACAAAAGTTTCATCCAAGAATAAACCTGTCGCTTCCTTATTTGTATTAGAGTTTCATCCGGTGTTGTACCTGTCGCTTACTTAGATATACAAGAGTTTCATCCGAGATTATATCTGTCGCTTCCTAACTTGTACTTGATTTTCATGCGAGATTGTACCTATCGCTTCCTGAAATATATAAGGAGCTTCATGCGAGATAATACCAGTCGCTTCGTTACTTATACAAGAGTGTCATTCGAGAATATAACTTTCGCTCCCTTACATATACGAGAGTTTCATCCGAGATTGTAATATGTGTCTTCATTACATAAATAAGAGTTTCATCCGAGATTGTACCTGTTGTAGCCATTGCGTTCTTGCATATACAAAAGTTTCATCAGAAATTTACGTATCGCTTCCTTACGTATAGAAGAGTTTCATCTGATATTGTACATGTCGCTTCCATAATTATACAAGAGATTCATTCGAGCATGTATCCGTCGTTTCCTTACGTATATAAGAGTTTCATCCGAGCATGTATCCGTCGCATCCTTAGTTTAATCCGAGCATGTACCTGTCGCTTCCTTAATAATGCAAGAGTTTCGTCCGAGCATGTACCTGTCGCTTCCTTAATAAAACAAACGTTTAATCCGAGCATGTACCTGTCGCTTCCTTAATTATACAAGAGTTTAATCCGAGCATGTATCTATTGCTTCCTTACATACACAATGGTAAATGCTCTGTAGACCTAAGAGAAACTGGGAATTCAAGTAAAGCCTCTTTTCTTCTTTTCTTTATGTGCTCTTATTGACTGCCAAGTACTGAAACCCGTATGGTCTCTCTATTTACCCATGTTGACTGCCAAGTACTGAAACCCGTGTCGTCTCTCTATTTACCCATGTTGACTGCCAAGTGCTGAAACCCGTGTCGTCTCTCTATTTACCCATGTTGACTGCCAAGTACTGTAACCCGTGTCGTCTCTCTATTTACCCATGTTAACTGTCAAGTACTGAAACACGTATCGTCTCTTTACCCATGTTGAATGCCAAGTGCTGAAACCCGTATCGTCTGTCTCTAGTTACCCATGTTGACTGCCAAGTACTGAAACACGTGTCGTCTCTCTATTTACCCATGTTGACTGCCAAGTACTAAAACCCGTGTCGTCTGTCTATTTACCCATGTTGATTGCCAAGTACTAAAACCCGTGTCGTCTCTCTATTTACCCATGTTGACTGCCAAGTACTGAAACCCGTGTCGTCTCGCTATTTACCCATGTTGACTGTCAAGTACTGAAACCCGTATCGTCTCTCTATTTACCCATGTTGACTGCCAAGTACTGAAACCCGTGTCGTCTCTCTATTTATCCATATTGACTGCTAAGCCTGCAGTGTGTCGTCTGTATCGTTGTTAACTGCTGTGTATTGAAGCAATAAGAGATACGCTCGTGACAAAAATGTACTAACAGTCTTTAAGTCATAACTTTGGTTGCTGGGCCTGATCAAATAAATAGGTCATTGAACTCACTCAAAATATTTCCATGTACTTGGTCTGCTTGCAATTCATAATTTACTGATTAGTTGATATATGTACGTGCGCGCGCGTGTCCATTATACAATTCAATCATTACTTTTGTATTCGTCTGAAATGACAAACAAACAGACTGACATAGAGGGATAGATACTTGTTTGTGTTATCAGGCTCCATAATAATTACAAATCAAAACACATGTGGCAATCTTTATCCTGACATCATCAACAAAAAGTGCTAAATGTTATATTATATTTGCTAATATCAGACAAAAGACATTTGAAAGCCAGGTACAAACACATTTGTATATGAATAAGTCAGTATGTTCTAAAACTAATTTGATCAAAATCAGTCGATATTAGAAAAAGTTTTCGTGTTCAATAGACATTGCAGACTAAGGCCAATATTACGTCAAAAGCATCCTTTCATTTACAATTCCATGTCACGATGATAATCTATTCAGATGAATTAGCGATAACAATATTTTGAAGTTGTCCACGATACTAGTAGAGTAAAGAATTTAACGATTTTCATTTACATTTGTTTGATTTTTGTAAAATTTGCTTTATTGACGGCATGGCAATCAGCTCAGAACGGTACCCATAACAATAGTTTCAATTGGTCAAAATGCCGCTGTTGTAAAAGCAACAATCTGGAGGATCGACATATCCTTAAAAGTGATTTAATAAGCAAGAACCATTGGCAAAATCGACCATCAATCTAGAAGGAAAAACGATGGAAAGATTTATAATAATTTACCATCAGAGTAATCATGTTGATCGTGTTTACACTAGCTTCAACCACAAATTGCAAAATATCTTTTTGTAAAACATTTCATGAAAATATCGCAAATAGTTAAGGAACAATGCCAACGAAATGTACAACACGTTAAAGGTCACAATCATCATTTAAGATCTATTTTTTCTCAAAAGACCTTGGATCTGGTCGATCGAAACCCGGCCGAGTCATAGCAATGACATAGAATTGGTGCTAACAGCTATCTCGCTTGGCGCTCAGCATTAAGAGGTTAGTGTTAGGACTGGTTGGCCTGGTGTCAGGATAATGTAGCTGGGTGGGACATCATGCTACATGTCTGCGGCATGATGCCCCAATGCTAGACATCGCTATAAACTGCCACACTGTAGACATCGTAGCGATATGACTGAAATTTTTTTAAAGCTACATTAAAAATCCAAATCACACACATCTCATAAGACGTATTTAAGCGGTAGAACACATGCAGCATTTCTGTATTTTTAGGAGGAGTGGTGATAATGATATTTTCAAGATGGCCGTCAGGAGACAGTATTGTCTGAACTAAGGGTTCCATTGTCATTAAAAACCAACCAGACATTAAGATACAACTCCACGGCAAGTTTTACCTTTATCATTTATTTTAGATACCTTTTGCAGAATTGTCCAATCTTTAACCTTTATCGTTTATTACTGAAGGTTAAGTCCTACAGCTATTGAAACTATTGTGCCATGTGTCTTCACCTAATTCCGGTTTATTTAAATTCATGTTTTCTTAGAAGGGTGAGGATTACAAATAATTATTAACAAACGTCGAAGATAACAAAACGAATCTAGAGACGACAGGGGATGGGGCCATTGCAAGAGCTCTTCATGTCTCCGATCAAAACATTTTTACACATCTTTAGATAGTCTTTCTAATAAACTACTTTCATGGGCATATTGTGCCGTATAGATGCCACCTCCAATTGCCTGCACGTTTTGCGCGAATTTGGGACAATACACTAGATAGCATCACGGCATTGCGTACAGGGTCATAATATACTTTCAATGTAGTCTCAAAGTAACCTACACAGGGAGAATTCTGTGCACCGTAATAAACATTGTCTTAGCAATAAGCCGAATAAGACTAACATTTTGAATTTATGTCGAATTTTTGTCGACATAAATCAAAAGTGTCCGATATAGAAGAGTTCAATGCCCTTGCCATGACCTGCTTTTTGTATAGTTTGTTCCAATGATGCAGATGTTACTCAATGTGTCCTTGATCCTTTGTTATTAGTGGATATGAAAGTAAATTTGCCTTGAATGACTGAATGTACGATCTTTTCTTTATTGTTGTAAAATATAATTTCTCCCAGATCAAACAGGTTGTCAGAAAGATAAAAATATCATTCATTTAAGTTTTTATTCGGAGAGCATTGCACATATCATTCTATTTTATTCAAATCTGAAATCATTTTATTTAAACAACGATTATTGTCGTTATAGATTTTTGCACTTCGAATTGAACACGAAAGCCGTAGTTCTGATTTTATTTTCAATGAATGTTACTCAGTTATTTCGTCTCACGACTCGCAAAGAATTCCTATGATATCGAGATTCAATTACTTTCAAATGATCTCTTGGAAAGGATTAGCTTCTTGTTTTTGAAAAAAAAAGAGAAAGAACTCGATTTGTTAGTCGTATTTTTGTGAATTTTGATAGTATGGTTTGTTTTAGTCTTGTGGATTTAACGCTCTTTTCAACACATGATGGACTATGCATGACGGCCAGTATATATTTGGTAGAGAAAGAACCCAGGGAAATACTGGGATAAATTACCGACCCACTGGACGATACGGGCAAGCTTTTTCACACACCCTCATTGGTCAAGTTGAGCCTCGAAATCGCGCAAATGTGTGATAAGAGTTACCTGTAGAAACGAGAACTTTAGGCCACTCAGCAATTCGGGGCCCCGTTGACAGCGTGAAGTTTTTTGTTTAATAAGTATAAGGAACTGAAGGGTCTTACATATAAACCAAATTGAATGGCATGGAAGATACGCTTCTGTTCATATTCTGATCTCTATGATACCATCATGAAAATATATTATTGTTAAAGGAAGGATAAGGTAACCATAATGATATAATAATATTCCCAATGATTTACTAGTTTCCTCTTGTGACATTGATTGTTATAAGCAAGCATCATTTTTCAGAAAACGTGGTTGTATGCATTAAAAATTAACAAATAAGATCTCTGATTTTTTGTGCCTCATTTAACCGCTTACTTTTCATGACTAGGTCATACAAATTAGTGGTTTCAAATTTTCATCTTCATAATAATTAAATATCCAGAATGTTTTCGCTCCGCAAGCTCGAATATCTCTCTTTACTTCCTCTTCTTTCTTCTTATGTTTAGAGTCTTTTATTCCCCTGTGACATAACAATCGTAACATTATCACTAGTAAATATTTAGCTGTCTGCATAATCCGTCAACAGTTATCGAATGTGACATCGGAAAATTACCTTGTCGGACAAAATCTTCCGCTTCGTTTGCTCGATCCTTAACGATTATTTAGGAGGATAATCTGCACTAGGATAGAATTCGATGGATCGAGCTAGCGATTAATGACTAAAAATGGGTTTTATAAACAAACTTTATATTTTGTATCAGGCTCGTTTTTACTCGAATTACACAAATTCATTATCTAAATGATTAAACAAGGCGTTCTGATCAACGTAACAAACGGCGCGTGTATTGTTTATATTATAAAATTCTCGCAAACAATGTATAATAGTTAGGCAATAGGGTCAATTTCTACCGGAAATACGTTCAATCTAAGTTTCTTTGCTCGGATGCTCCCGGCTGATCGATAAATATGATATTATCCACATGGCAATGTCAAATCCCTATCAAGAATGCTTTGAAGAATGTCAGGGGTTGAAAAATGAGATAGACTGTCCGTTATTAATTTAAGGTTGAAAAATGAGATAGACTGTCTGTTATTAATTTACGGTTGAAAAATGAGATAGACTGTCCGTTATTAATTTACGGTTGAAAAATGGTAGACTGTCCGTTATTAATTTACGGTTGAATGATGAGATAGACTGTCCGTTATTAATTTACGGTTGAAAAATGAGATAGAATGTCCGTTAATTATTTACGGTTGAATAATGAGACAGACTGTCCGTTATTAATTTAAGGTTGAATAATGAAATAGACTGTCCGTTATTAATTTACGGTTGAATAATGAGATAGACTGCCCGTTATTAATTTACGGTTGAAAAATGAGATAGACTGTCCGTTATTAATTTACGGTTGAATAATGAGATAGACTGTCCGTTATTAATTTACGGTTGAATAATGAGACAGACTGTCCGTTATTATTTTACGGTTGAATAATGAGACAGACTGTTCGTTATTAATTTACGGTTGAATAATGAGATAGACAGTCCGTTTTTAATTTACGGTTGAATAATGAGACAGACTGTCCGTTATTAATTTACGGCTGTATAATGAGACAGAATGTCCGTTGTTAATTTACGGTTGAATAATGAGATAGACTGTCCGTTATTAATTTACGGTTGAATAATGAGATAGACTGTCCGTTATTAATTTACGTTTGAATAATGAGATATACTGTCCGTTAATAATTTACGGTATGCCAGAGGAGGTTAGCTCGTCTCCAAATAAGTATCTATTGCTCGATGTGCAAGCCAATCTGGACAAGATAATAATAGCGGATAAATTAATTTTATAGACGTATAATATAAAATACATGTATCTCAAATACCTCTTTTGACGTCCTTTACAGATCACTTATATTTAGGACATTCCTGATTTATTTTAAGCGACCTTCTAAACAAATAACATACAATGAACATGATATTCAGGTTCGTTTGTATCATATTGCATCTTTAAGATTATATGCCCCATTTTCCTGCACAATATCCTTGTTTATTATGGTAATTTTTATTGTATTATAGTATCCAGCTAGATTTTGAATAATCTGCAGCATGTACAGTCATCTGCAAAGAGGGTGATTTTTTTAATCAGTTTCATTCATAATTTAAATGACGTGGAAGCCGAAAATAATTGGTCCCAGCATTGTCCCTTGTGGAATTCCAAATCTTATTTAGACCACCTGGTATTTTTAACCATTATCAAACACACATTGGTTTCTAAAACGAAAAAAAAGACTTTAACCAGGTAGACTTTTGTATGCAATTATATAAGGAAATAATGTACTCGTTAACAATTCGCGTGGGACAGTGTCAAAACCTTTTTAAAACTCTAGTACAAAACTATTAACTTGGCAACCTTTACCTGTTTGTTTAACCCAATCATCAATAACACATTACATTTGTCTTTCATAACTTGCAATTTAAAGAAGGAATATTGTTTGTCAGATATGATAGACAAATGATCTAAGTACTTCATGATATTGAAACCCAAAATGCTCTAGTGCTTTACAAAGATCACAGGTGAGTGAGACCAGACGATAATTATTGGCCATTGGACAATCTCCTTTTTTAAAAGAGGATACATATTTGCTGGAGACGATCCTCCGAGATGCCGCATCTGATCAAATATTGTTGAAAGAGGAGCGTAAGTGCCGATACAAAGTCTGAAGACAGTTCTTTATGTATTAGTGGATAAGAATCATCAAGACTGCACTTTTAGACGGATTTAACTGATATAGAGGGGCCTTAACTCCTGAACACTTTACTGCTAAGTTAGTATGTTATGCTAGTTTTGATCACGCCATATCGCTGAAGTGGGTACAAACACGGTATAACTGGATGTACTATGTTTCAGTTTTCTCATCATCTATTTTTACTAATTTGGTATCTGTTTTAAGCAAAGGAATGCCCTTGAAATATTTATGTTTCCTGTTAATGTATTTCCAGAATAATTTCGAATCTGAGGTTTCCAAACTTTTGTTGACGTGTATTTAGTATGCATTTTAACAGTTTCTGTACTTTCACCTCTTAACAGTTTCTGTTTTGTTCTTAATATTTTACTGCCGGTACAAGTTGATTTAACATATGGTTTGTTTCTCTAATTTTGTTTGTAACTGAGGACATCAAAACAACTGGTATACTACATTTCTTTCAACTGCAATAGTTAGAAATGTTTTGTAATGTTAAAGTTTATATCAAAATCTCACTTCTTTTATGTGCATTTAAATAAAGGACGCTTCTAAAGGTACTAACTTCGTATCTAGTTGCATCGAAATTTCTTTGTGATTTCACTCTCATTGCCTTTATCAGATTAGACCTGTTAGCAGCGATAGTTGGCCAGAACATTAATCCCAGAATTTTCTTTATTTATTTGAAATCAGAACAATAATCCCAGCATTCTGGATATTTGATATCAGAACGTTAATCCCAGCATTCTGGATATTTCATATCAGAACGTTAATCCCAGCATTCTGGATATTCGATATCAGAACGTTAATCCCAGCATTCTGGATATTTGAAATCAGAACAATAATCCCAGCATTCTGGATATTTGATATCAGAACAATAATCCCAGCATTCTGGATATTTGATATCAGAACGTTAATCCCAGCATTCTGGATATTTCATATCAGAACGTTAATCCCAGCATTTTGGATATTTGATATAAAGAACGTTAATCCCAGCATTCTGGATATTTGATATCAGAGAATGTCATCAGGTTCAGTCCTGTTGTTAATCTGAGCCTGAACCAGCTCATGATAAGGCTTGATTATTAAATCCCATATCTCTAACCCTTACTTAAACAAAAGTAGAGTGGGAGAGCAGGCAATCATGTAGCTGGCCTTAGTACAGCAAGCAACACTGGTTGTGATCTTTTGTGAATATTTTAGCTCTATTTTAAATAAAGTTGTGTGACCCATAATTGGTGTTTGTGTGTCCTTTGAACCCGAATGTATCACCTTGGTAAACAAAAACAATTTCTACGATTTGTTTTTCTGAAACTTGTATAGACCTGGATCAAACTATAACATCATCTTCACAAAACCAATCTTACGCACTACTGTGTAAGAACTTGTCTGTTATTGACGTCAGAAAAGAGGTGTAGGACATTTATTTAAAGATTTGGAAACTCTACTATTTGTTCTTAGATATGTTCATTCATAAAATCAACCAGTAGATGGCGCTCTGGGATTCTAACATATTCCCAAAATGCATGTTTAATTTGTCAAGTCAATGCCACTATAATTAAAGTCTCAATTTTCCTGAAAGTCCCCCATTATAATTAAAGTTTTCCATGAAATCTATATAGACTTTATGCCCGTTCTAAAAAGCTTTCATCTTCAGAAACTCTTGTCTTAGAATAAAAATATAGTCAGTTTACGGCTCACCCTAAGCAATAACTACTTCTATGTGATGATTTGATCCATTCACTACGATTTTGTCCGAAACAATCTAATTCATTGGACTAGTGCTGAGTTCCCTTGTCAGTGTAAGGCCATACAAATGTTAATCCTATAGACTAGTGCTGAGTTCTCTTGTCAGTGTAAGGCCATACAAATGTTAATCCTATAGACTAGTGATGAGATCCCTTGTCAGTGTAAGGCCATACAAATGTAATGCATGTGACTAATGTCCAGTTTCTCATGTCAGTACAGGGTCATATTAATGTTAATCCTATAGAGTAATGTTAAATTCCTCGTCAGCATACAGACATAGTAATGTTACTCCTATGGATTAGTGTAAACTTCCTCATGTCAGCATTGTGCCATAATTTCAAGATGGCGGCCGAAATGTTAATTCCTCTTGTAAGCATATGACCTTTTATGTTGCGAGTGCATTCTCCATTACTGTCGTTAAGCGCAAGTGGTCTCTCTACCGAGAGAATGAATCACCTGCATTAGCATGATTTGAAGTCTATAGTTTTCCCCTTTTATTAAGGATTTGAATATAATAATTGACGTCAACCTAAAGATTTTTAAACGCGCGAATACAACAACTATGTTTTCTCTAATCACACAATAACTGCACTTCACGAAAATCCTAATTTCGCATTGGCAAAGTTGATCTTGTTTCACATTTGTGTGATTCAACATTAAGCGTTCTTATTCAGAATATTAATACGTCACGCGATGCAATACAAAACAAAAGCTAAACTCTTTACGCAAATAATTATTCCTGTCTCCTGCCATTTTCTTTTGAAGTAGAGTTAACAACAGCAGGAAACCATTATGTATTTATCACATAATAGGTTAGATGTTGGTGTTTCAATAATATTCTAGGATACAAAACTGTACTTTAAGAGAAGAGAGAGTACAGTAATCCTTAATGATACTTACCTGTCCAATCCTAATACGTTTTTATCCCACGTCAATCCAGTGTTTGAAGTTGGTAAATTGCTTGAACAATAATTAAAAAATATTTAAAAAATTGATAAAAAAAATAATGAATTGGATAGAAATATTCCTGCACACAAAGATGATATAAACCTATGCATACAGAAACTTACATTAATTTACAAGATCATAGGCATATGTTAAAGTTTCATAATTACTGGTATAATTGCATCAGTTGCTGGTTCTACATTTTATCGATTTTATTGCTGATTGATTAGCAGAAGATAAATATTGAATTAGTCACTTTTGAAATCTTGCACCTGATACATAAGTTGTTTTTAACGACCTTGGGACATATATAGTGACTTATCTTTTTTCCTAATAATTAGATTTCAGCCAGAACAGAATAGACAAATAGATGGATAATTGGTTGGTTGCTTTCTCTCCATTTAGCTGTACTTATTATTGGCGATATCATGCAGAAGGAAATGCCTTTCCTAGGACGTAGAGACTCGGCCGAGCCTGGGTGGACCGGACTGGTATCGAACACGCGACCCTTTGATTGTAGCGCGTTGGGGTGTAGAATAGACCACATGTTGTATACCTAACGTATTCCACATGTGAAATTTTGATATGTGGGGTTCATAGACATGGCGGACACACCTACAGACAGACAGGTATACAGGAAGGTGGAAGAGAGAGAGAGAGAGAGAGAGAGAGAGAGAGAGAGAGAGAGAGAGAGAGAGAGAGAGAGAGAGAGAGAGAGAGAGAGAGAGAGAGAGAGATGGGGATGGACGAAAAAGGATTATACATTTGTGTCACATTATTGCTTAACGTTACATCGGCTCTCCTTTCCTGACAAAACATATACTCCCTTCCCAGGATTCTTCTGCTTAATATAGAGACAATTAAATTTATGTTGATCTTATTGTGCGAAAGATTAAATGATTCCTGAGCTTCTAACACCTGAAGTGTTAATTTGGGGTGTGTTATTTAACTCATAATGGACCTGTCACGAGCACATTTCAATTTATTATAAGCCAATCGTTTTTTTTTTTTTAAATTGCCCGGTGTCATGATATCTGGGTGTTTTTACTCAAAACTGAAAGACAACTGCTTGTATGTATTTACATTATACATAAATTACGACAAAAATACACCTTTAGATTGATTAAATATCATTAATAGGGTATTATATTTCTGATTGCTTGCATGAGTATCGGGCGTTTCTGCCGGGTAATTTCTAATGTGCACCTATTTTAAATGCTTCCCAAAAAAACACGTGCTTGAAATATAAAGAATTTCTAATCAACAGAAGAATACTGATTATGCTCTGGTTTAAAAATGATCTTTTTAATTCGGCTCAGCTTTGAATGTTTTCAAAACGAATGAGAAACAAGTACTAATATGTTTATGCTATAATTATTATTAACTGAAGATGAATGGCAATGATATTACTCGTTATATATAACAGGGCATGGACAGCTAAATACTTTTGCCTTTCTACATTCAATGTTCGTCTTGCTGAATGTGATGTGATTTAGATTTTTAACGTAACTTTAACAATTGTTCAGTCATATCGCTACGATGTCTGCAGTGTGGCAGTTTATAGTGATGTTTAGCTCTGGAGCACCATGTGGCAAACATGTAGCAATGTCCCGCCCAGTCACATTTTCCTGATACCAGGCTGACCAGTCCTTAAACTAACCTCTTAATGCTTGTTTGTAAGTCTTTGGTATGACTTGGCCGGAGATCGAACCCATGGTCTCCCGCATCCTAGATGGACGCTTTAACCACTAGGCTACCGGAGCAGTCGTCTTGAAAGAAGATCATTCCTCCCCCCCCAAAAAAAAAAATGTTGTATGGCTTAACAACATTTTTCAGAGCAAGATAGGTTATACATTGCGGTCAATATGAATGGTGTGGGAAGAACGCAGGAAAAACCCTGAAAAAAACACCGACCCACAAAAAGCTACTGGCAAACTTTCTCATATACACACGTTGGCCGAGTCTGAGATTCGAACCCACGCAGACAGAGGTGAGATGGCAGTGATCCGTAACGGTAAGCGCTTTAGACCAATTGGTCACTCTGAGGCCCCCACACATGATTTAAATTTTCATATAATTTAAATAATGATTGACATCACTCATTTTAGGGTTTCGATTTTATTTTGTAACACCAATTTCATAAATCATGAACCTGTATAGTATATTCCCACGTTATGGAAAACAGTTTGAGATCATAACATTCACAAATGGCGAGTCCACTGAGCCTTGCTAAATATTGTTGAACAAAAGTATTTTTGAAGTTTTAAAACCAGAAGGATTATTTATTAAAACTGTCTGGGAAATTTGATGTGGTCTCTGCATAATTTCAAAATTTATAAGCAATAACAATCTTTAGTGGGACTCTGAAGTTATACAAAATTGTCTTTTACCTTAAAAAATTCCATAGAATTACAATTCCTGAAGATATACTTAAACCATATTAAATAGGTATATTTCACGCAGTTGAATATAATCTCCGCACATAGTACAAAAAATAGTGTATAGATATGTGGTAACTTATAAGTCCTAAGTTCAAAGCCAGACTGGTTTGAAAAGTTTCACAATCATGTGTTAGCGGTGTTGATAGAATTTAAGTACAATGAAGTAAAGATCCATTGCCCACCTTTTACATCAAGCAAACTTTGTACACGTTCACAAAATGATAATTACATTTATTTTAAAGTATCCTTCGTAGAATTATCGGGCAGGCCATATTTGCTACGTTGCAATCTTATCAGATTGAGCGATATTACAATAGCTTTAACATGTGCATGCATATTTAAGATTGATCATCCATTTTTACTGCTAGCTTTATGCGAAGATCCCGGACTTAATCCAAGCTGAAATGTAACATTGTATGAACCCAGCTAACACCCAATCGTCACGTGCGTTCAGCAGCTGCTTTTTACTTAGATCACCTCATCAGCATAAATCAAACAGTACATGGTTTCTAGTGTTCAGTAATATTATAGGACGCGGTTTCCCTCTACATTGACCCTGGCAAGGTCACTTCGCGAAAATATAAAATGGGAAAAAAGGCTGAAAACGGACTCACAAACTTAAAATCCTAGTAAGGAAGGAGTATGGACCTAAACAATAAGCCGAGGGAGGGATAGAACCCATGCCCAATGCCAGCATGGGAAGAAAGTACACCTCAAACCTGGCAAATGGTATAAAGAAACCACAAAACATGACTAGCACCAAAAAAGCAACCCTGCAAAATTATAAAAATGAGAAACAAAAGCAATAAAAACAATCTACACAGGAAAAACACACACAAAAAAGACATATTTTGTGAAAACAGGGTGTCAATTCTTAGCCTTAAAAAGCAAGATGTGATGGGATGAGTCTAAGAGGTGTCAGCTAAAGTAGTCTAATTTTACATGGTTTCTAGTATACGGTAATCTAATTTTACATTGTTTCTAGTATAAGGTAATCTAATTTTACATGGATTCTAGTATACGGTAATCTAATTTTACATTATTTCTAGTATACGGTAATCTAATATTACATTGTTTCTAGTATACGGTAATCTAATTTTACATGGTTTCTAGTATACGGTAATCTAATTTTTCATTGTTTCTAGTATACGGTAATCTAATATTACAGTGTTTCTAGTATACGGTAATCTAATTTTACATGGTTTCTAGTATACGGTAGTCTAATATTACATTGTTTCTAGTATACGGTAATCTAATTTTACATGGTTTCTAGTATACGTAATCTAATATTTCATTCTTTCTAGTATACGGTAATCTAATTTTACATGGTTTCTAGTATACGGTAATCTAATTTTACATTGTTTCTAGTATACGGTAATCTAATTTTACATGGTTTCTAGTATACGGTAATCTAACGGTACGTGGTTTCCAGTTTACATAGTTTAGTTATGTTTTGATCAATGACCAAACATAGGGTATTTTGTATCTACATGTTCGAAAAACAAAAAGCACATACATATGTCTAGCGCTAATTGTCGAGAATCCCAAATCTGGTAATATCTTTTATTTGACTGCGCTAGCACATTGCAAGAAAGTCCTTTACTGAAAACAGTAGTTAAGGCTACTAATTCTAAGCAATATATATATATATATATATATATATATATATATATATATATATATATATATATATATATATATATATATATATATATATATATATATATATATGGGCACAATTAGCAATTTTAGTGAACTCCGTCCTTGGTAAAGAAAGGTGAAGCAGAATCGAGGAAGTTTTACCTTGGTAGGGTCCCTCCCCGGTATGAAAACCGTTTATGTTCTTTCTGTAAGTGCAGTCTGGAACGTATGCCTGCGTTAACAGTAGCCTACCGGATTTAGGCATAAGCTAAACAAGCTACAGATTAGGGCGTCAAAATCTGGACTCAGTCTGAAGGGCCCCCTCAAATTTATTTTATACCAAATATGGCCTCTATAGCTTCCCAGAGCTTAGGAAGTCGCTTTGTCTAAATCCGGCACTGCCTGCGTAGATGCCCTGAAATTCAGTGTCGGCAAAAATGGCGTGTGCATGGAGACACAGTCCAGTTACTTAAATCTCTCTCAAGATTGGATTAACCTGGAACTAACACGAAAGCTATTGAAAGATACTGAAAGAATATAATCCAATTGTTAGAATCGTATTGGTAGGCTAGGTTTTTTGTTGCTAATTTTAAAGGAGTATAGTAGATGTGTCACTGTATATTTCAATCATTGCATATGGTAATGATCATTATATTCTATGTGAATATGAAGTTTGTGTGTGTGTGTGTGTGTGTGAGAGAGAGAGAGAGAGAGAGATTTGTAAATTTTTGTAGTAGCAATAACATTTTTTCAGTCATATAGGTACGATGTCTGCAGTGTGGCAGTTTATAGTGATGTGTAACGTAACATTGGGGCATCATGCCGCAGACATACAGCCTCATGACCCACCCCGTCACATTTTCCTGACACCAGGCCGACCAGTCCTAACACTAACCTCTTAATTATGAGCGCCTAACAATGCAGCTATTAGTACCATTTTTAAAATCATTGCCAATGTTCAATCCCGCGACCTCCCGCATCAAAGGCGAACGCTCATACTACTAGGTCACCTGAGCGGACGACTAGGAACTGGACGTTCCTTATCTGCTTTTGACTTGGTATTTCTTCCCCTTGTAGATTGATAGTATGGTGTGTTTGTGTATTCTAATGTTTCCATCCATCCAGCAGTGTGTATCTTTCCAAGTTATCATACATTCCAACAGTGTGTATAGCTAGACAAACATTTGAGACAAACTTTCAAATTATTAACAGATACATATTGTTATAATCGGTACTCGCGAGTGATGTCACGTAGTAGCTTTTAGAAACAAGGAAATTTTGGGGTAACACCTATAACACGAAGACTTCACATTCGATACAAAGTTTTTGTTTTGATGCGTCATATCCTGGTTTAGAAAGGTGTTTTTGTCTTATTTGAAAATGCGATGCAGTGTTAATGTGTATTTCAAAATGCTATGCAGGATTAAAGAATATTTAAAATGAAATGCAGGTTAATGCGTATTTCAAAATGAAAACGCAGTGGAGGATTAAAACATTTGAAAGTCCAAAAGCTGTTTAGTAAATATATAGTGCTGTTCTGCACGCCTTTTTAAAGACTTCTTTGAATTAAGCAGAAAAATAATCAGTAAGAGGTCTAAAAATAAATAAATTTACGTTTTAAAAATAGCATAGATAGCTATTCAGACAGACGGACATACAAACTTATAGGGATATAGATGGACGACTAAAAGAAATAAAATGTTAAACGATAAAGTGGGAAAGAGGTCGACAAGTAGACAAATAATAAACAGCGATGTGGAATAGCTAGGGAAATAAACTGAGGAAAATAGAAGACTGAAAAGCTGAAAAACAGGCAGACATGTTGATATATATTTAGATTGGCTGATTGATACGATTTGTCGGTAGATGCTTCTTCAAACGAATTAAATCTAGTAACTTTAGCATTGGAGAATTGTATACGATATCTCTACGAAATAGGTGATGTTAAGTTGAAGGTACATTGTGACAAATCGGAATGTAATTTGCATTGGCCAGACAAATGAGAGAAAAAAGCGTTTCTCTCGTAATTATTTAACTACAATTTGCTAAATTGCTACAATTATTATTATTATTATTATTATTATTATTATTATTATTATTATTATTATTATTATTATTATTATTATTGTTATTATTATTATTATAGATCGTATCCGAATTTAACAGTAAACGTAATAAAATAGTGTTATTCCGAATTCTGAATTATACGTAACGATACCAACAGAGGATATCTGATTAAAAGTTTTAATTATAAATTATAAAACTTGAGACCGTCTGAGTTTTACATCATAATTAATGAATCGAGACATTACGAAATATGACCCAAACTTTTAAACCCACGACGGCCATATTTGAAGATGGCAGCAAACCTAGAGGCAACCCTTCTAAGTTGGCAGAGGCTAGTTTCGTAAATTGCCCCCCTGTCAAATTTCTTAACTTAAGGCTATTGTGTGACTTTTTCAGTTATTATGTTTACTAATTAAAGCTATGAATATATTTGGGAACTAGGTGTTTCGGGCTTGCGTTGTTCTTGAAATTGATGTCAGTCAAGTAACTTTCCATAGTTACTTTGCAGTTTGTAAATAGTGAAATACCAGTATTTAGCTATGACGAAGAGCCTGCCTCCCATAGCAGTAAACACGTGGGTTCAAAACAATTGTATATATCAAAAACGGCTTGGATGACAACTATTTTCAGTTGCATCAGCCTGTTTAGTACACACTGCATTTAAGAATTAAAGTTAGCGCTTGCACTTTGAGCATCACAAGGTGTTAAAAGTAATCTTCGGATGTGAAAATTGCAAGTATAAATTTGGGGTTGAGGTGCATAAACTTCTCTTGCTATGAACTGCTATTGACTTCTCTGGTCAAGTGGATACTATCATTATAATTTGTTTTAATATAGGTATCCAAAAATATGGATCCTTTTTTACCTCATTTGTGTATTTTATTTTTTATGATTTTTATAATACTAGGTTAGTAATTGCGAGATCCAAT
This sequence comes from Potamilus streckersoni, assembly GCA_016746295.1. Taxonomy (NCBI): domain Eukaryota; kingdom Metazoa; phylum Mollusca; class Bivalvia; order Unionida; family Unionidae; genus Potamilus; species Potamilus streckersoni. The sequence goes on from JAEAOA010002168.1 coordinate 403,525, forward strand.
TTATGCATAAAGGCAGACCACTGTCACCTAAAGTAGAAGTGTAAATAACTACAGCCGATATACGCCTTGTACGTTTCGTTTATTACGCATTTTATCTGCGCTGCTACGCTATAGTAATAGGTTCAACGAAATACAAATGTATCGATTGCCTTAAAAGTAATACAAGAATATCGGCTGAATTAAAGTTTTCTTTGAAGCTATTCACATGACTCGTCGTCAAAGAAATTCATTGAAAAGGCAGTTTGCAGTCTTAAGGCACATTTCAATTAGTAATGTTAATATGTTACATTTTTAGAATACAATTAGATTTCTCTCTTTAACTTGACCATGACCTTTTTATAAATGATGCATGAATAATAAATTTGGACAAAACTTATAAACATGGGTTTTGTAAAAGTTCAATATCCGATTCGTCACATTAATTATGCTTTACAGTGTTTCTACCGTTAAATTGTTCTCGCAAGATCAAAGTAAAACTGGGCAAGTACGCTGCCTATTTTCTTCAAATTACTGATACAGATAGGGTGAAAGTAGCCGTGCTTTTGGAGACAGTTGAAGTCTATATAACATTTGTATGTAAGTTGATGAAAGGTAGAAATTTCTCACACATGTCAATTTCATCACATGTAAACGAATCTGTTTTGCAGACACCAAAATTCCTCCCGCATCTGACTGATATATTTTGTAAGTCCATGTGTTATATTTCAGATTGACGTGAGACAGATCTGCCCTGGTAGATGTCAGATAAATTTGATATAACACATGGATTTACACGAATGATATCAGGATGGAAATAATGGCAGGCGAACACAATATAGTTAGAGAATTTTTCAGCTGGGCTTGGAGCAGGGACTATCTCTAACAGAAGATAAATCCTCCCATTCCAGAATGGATATGAGATACATTATTTTAATTCTGCGTTCTTATCAATTAGTCCATCAAATCATTTTGAGCGGTGCTAATATGTACAAAAGGTTAAAATATATTCTGTTATAATGGTGTTTTGACAGATTAAGAATGTCATAAGGAAAAAACACAATCTTATAAATTAAGGTAATTCATTGTAATCGAAAAATTTCTAAACTACTCAGCCAAATGAAAGTTCGTATCCATCGCTCCGGTGGTCTAGTGGTTAGAGCGTCCGCCTCAGATGTGAGAGGTCGCGGAATCGAACCTAGGATGAGTCATACTAAATACAGTTGTACGAACTGCTGTCTCGCTTAGTGCTCAGTATTAAGTGGTTAGTGTCGGACTGGTCAGACTCGTGTCAGGATAATGTGACTGGGTGGGACATGATGCTACACGTAAACGGCATGATGCCACAGCGTTAGACATCGCTATAAACTGTCGCACTGTTGACATCGCAGCGATATGACTGTAAAATTATTAAAGCTACCTTAAAAAATTAAATCACTCACTTATCTAGTTTCATATTGTATTTTCAACGAATACACATGTCAAATATTGATTCCAAGTTAATGAAATGCTAAATGGACTGATAATGAATGTAAGGAAAGAGAAATAGTGGGTACGCGTGAATCTTGCTTAGCTCATGTCACCAAAATGGCTCCCTCTTTATGACAGCATATGTATGCGGGGGACTAGAGCAAATTATTAGACTTCTCAGTGACAAAATATAAATATGCATTGGTTACAAAATTCAGTCTTCGTAAGTGCGTCTTTGCGTATGTTCTCGGTATTCTCCTTGTAGGGAGAACGAAAATTAAGAAGACTCTTTTGTGTAGGATTTTATTTCGCCCAATTGTGCAGCTTTTGTGTATATATAGTTCCAATGCTGATATAAATCACGTTTTACAGACTGTAATGATATATACACAACTATTTATTATTTATGACGTCATTAGACATGCAAGCAATTCAAATTACAGTATAAGTTACTGGATAGAAGAGGAGAAAGATGGCATTGTGGAGGAGTCACGATACTAATTCAACTCCCATGGTAAACATATGGAAACAAAATCATATTTAAGATTCAATAACTAAAAATTTCTGGGTACTGATGATGAGACCTATGTTTCTCCATGCACAACTATCCTTGGTGCAAGCTTCTGTGTGGAGAACACCATATGAACCGCGGCATTTTTTTTTTTTACCTACATGTGCATGAAGCACATGTTATTGATTCTGCACCAAGCGAATCAAGTACTACTTTCATTATTGAGTAATCCTATGACAAGTCTTTAAAAATACTAAAATTGCATCAATGGAAATTTGTCTATATTTTGTTTTTAAAATTACACATAGGATAAGCTTTCAAAAGATATTTTTACTAAAATTTTACTTTTCATTATTAACCAATTATGGACAACCAAACCCGTATATACTCTATTATTTCTTCACCCATTTCTAGACTGGTACACAGTTCTTCCATATAATTAATCGATGTGTGACCTGGAATATGGTGGATAAGAATTGGGCTGTTCTTTAAGTTATCTCCTCACACATTTTAAATGCGCTGCCATGATTCTTTAAAGTTTGCATCCGTTATTAACCATTGTGGCTTTTTAAAGTCATAAATAATAAGGGTCGTCATATTTGTTTGATTTTACAATTTTGTACATGTATTTTTCACGTAATCTTTGAAATTAATATGCCGGTCAACTGGAACTACTAAGTTGTCACTAATACTTCCTAGCATATTTTAATATATTTTGCTATATCTTCATTTAATTTGTTATTATGGTATTAGTGAGAGGTAAGTAACGTTAAAGAATATTTTTCATTTTCTCATGTTTTTTTCTCTTCTCTTTCTCTCTGAAAGTATCGCCCTTCATCTGCAATTAATATTCAATCTGTTTTCTTTCATGCACTAATACGACATCCTTATTTGATTAATGTCTCCCTGAAGAAAGTTTTCATAAATGTGGCCTGACAGGGCTGTCAGTACAAACGCTATTGTAAATTTGATCAACGTGTTGGCACACAACGAGACACAAGGAGATGTCCTTCTGACAGCTGCCCTGTAATGATATTTCTATCAATTTAGAGTCATCCAAGAGAAACAAACGATACAGTCATAATGCCAATATTCTAAACTATCTCTTAGTTTTCTTGTAATGTCATTGATGTAACGGAAAAACAGAAACATTTACAAATTTCAGTCTGAAAACATTGTCATTTGTTATCAATGTTTCTTATAAAATAAGCACTGTTGGGAAAAAACAAAACAAAAAACAAAAACATGCACGTATGTGTGAGATGAGTTTGCAAATGTCATTTCTTTTCTCCAAGACTTGGGAATATAAGAATGGATGGTGAAACAGAATCCAGCTTATTCTACTTTGATGGCGTGAGGGTGGGGGTAGAGAAGTGTCATCAGTACTTTTTATAAATCCAGATATACAAACCTGATGATGCATATTTATTTATTTATTTATTTATATTTGTTTATTTTCCACTAAAAATAGTATTTAATGTTTTACCTGCCAAGTGAGGGCTTAGTTTTTTATCTTTCAGCAAATTAAAATCACAGAATGGCCAAATATATTTTCTGGGTTTAGAAATAAACATCTATCAAAAGTGTCTGCAGGACAATTATCAAATTGTAGGGAAGATGTAGAAATAATTATCCTATAATGCTGATAAAATAAGGACGCAAAAGAATTATCAAACGATTAAATTTTAGGATCTCATTGTACAAAAATGATCTGGATATAAACATAATAGTATTATTTCAGGAAATTCTGTTTTATTTCCAATATTTCTATCTCATTTTAAACTTCATTAATAATTTAAAATCTGGAACATACATACATACATACATACATACATACATACATACATACATACATACATACATACATACATACATACATACATACATACAATCATACATATATATATATATATATATATATATATATATATATATATATATATATATATATATATATATATATATATATATATATATATATATATATATATATATATATATATATATGTATATATATTAAACAGTAGAAGAGTTTATTTCTATTAACGTGTGCATTTCATGGTCATGTATCACTATATATATATATATATATATATATATATATATATATATATAGAAATATATACATAAATAAATATATACATATATATATAAATATATATATATATAAATATATATATATATATATACATATATATATATATAAATACATACATATATATATATATATATATACAGATATATAAATATATACATAAATATATATATATATATATATATATATATATATATATATATATATATATATATATATATATATATATACATATATATATATATATATATATATATATATATATATATATATATATATATATATATATATATATATATATATATATATATATATACAGATATATACATATATATATATATATATATATATATATATATATATATATATATATATATATATATATACATATATATATATATATACATATATCTATATATAATCGTTCGTTTCCAAATTGTGTGAAAACTGGTGTCTGTACCACTCAGATGGCCTGTGGCTAGAGCGTCCATTTCGGATGCGGGAAATCGCGAGATCGAAACAGGGCCAAGTCATACCAAAATATTTTTTTTAAAAATATGGTATGATCAGCTGCCTAGCTTGGTGTTCAGCATTACGTGGTTAGTGTTAAGACTAGTCTGCGTGATGTCAGGATACTGTGGGAGGGTGGGACATGATGTATTTGGTGGTATTACCGCACTAATAGATAGCAATACCTACTGCCACTCTGCCTAAATCATAGCGATGTGACTGATAAATTGTTAACTGAAAGTTAAAAACTACACACACACACACACACATACGCAAACAAACACACAAACACACACACTATACTAAATATTTTTCATCTGTTATTGTGAGGATAGAAATTAAATAAAAAAATTCCAAATAATTCCAAAACATAGATAATACTTGACGGTAAACAAAATTACTTCTTTTACGAGTACTGCATCGTTTCAGTCTAAAAGAGTGGGAATGGCCCAAAAATAAACTGAAATTTAACATATGTTCCCCACCTAAAGATGCATATTTGTAGAATGATCACCACTACCATCATGACCATAATATCTACAATGACTATCACTGCTACGATGATCACCACTACTACCATTACGATTACTACTGCCATGAACACCACTAATGCCATCCCAAGTAAAATTAGCATGACCATCACTACTACCATAATCATCACTGCTACCAAGACCACCAAAACTACGATGACCAAAAAAATTATCATCACCACCACTACTAACATAACAACCGCTAATGCCACGACCATTACCAAAACTATAACCATCACTACTACCATGAACAACATTACTACCATGACCATCACTACTACCATGACCATCACTACTACCATGACCATTACTATTTACATGACCATTACTACTACCATAACCATCACTACTTCCATGACCATCACTACTACCATGACCATTACTAATAACATGACCATTACTACTACCATGATCATCACTAATACCATGACCATCACTACTACCGTGACCATCACTACTACCATGACCATCTCTACTTCCATGACCATCACTGCTACCATGACCCTTACTAATACCATGACCATTACTACTTCCATGACCATCACTACTACCATGACCCTTACTAATACCATGACCATTATTAATACCATAACCATCACTACTATTATAACCTTCACTACTACCATGACCATTACTAATACCATAACCATCGCTACTACCATGACCATCACTACTACAATGACCATCACTAATACCATAACCATCGCTACTACCATGACCATCACTAATACCATGACCATCACTAATATCATGACCGTCACTACTACCATGACCATTACTAATACCATGACCATTACTACTACCATGATCATCACTAATACCATGACCATCACTACTACCATGACCATCACTACTACCATGACCATTACTACTTCCATGACCATCACTTTTACCATGACCCTTACTAATACCATGACCATTATTAATACCATAACCATCACTACTATTATAACCTTCACTACTACCATGACCATTACTAATACCATAACCATCGCTACTACCATGACCATCACTACTACCATGACCATCACTAATACCATAACCATCACTACTACCATGACCATCACTAATACCATGACCATCACTAATACCATGACCATCACTACTACCATGACCATTACTACTACCATGACCATTACCACTTCCATGACCATCACTACTACCATGACCATTACTAATACCATGACCATTACTACTACCATGACCATTACTACTACCATGACCGTTACTACTTCCATGACCATCACTATTACCATGACCATTACTAATACCATGACCATTATTAATACCATAACCATCACTACTACCATAACCTTCACTACTACCATGACCATCACTAATATCATAACCATCACTACTACCATGACCATCACTACTACCATGACCATCACTACTACCATGACCATTACTACTGCCATGACCATCACTACTACCATGACCATTACTACTGCCATGACCATTACTACTACCATGACCATCACTACTACCATGACCATTACTACTGCCATGACCATTACCAATACTATGACCATCACTACTACCATGACCATCACTAATATCATAACCATCACTACTACCATGACCATCACTACTACCATGACCATCACTACTACCATGATGATATCGAATGCCATTCCTAACACTTGGTTTGACATATATTGTTATGGTGGATCGTTGCAAGTTTCATAATATTGCTACTACCACCTCGAATGATAGAACTAGTGTGAAGACTTAGTTATCTCCCATATGTGTTGTCCCGAACGTAACAATAAATAGTAGTAGTAATTAGTTTCATAATCAGGTTCATTTAATAGTCATTAGTGAATATTTAAGTACTCATTAAAGGTATAATAGACAGGTGCTCTTCCGAATATATTATTTTGAAAATCTCTAAACATATTGTTCTTTTCTATTATTCCGGTTTATACAGTCAGGTCATTTGTAATTAGTCTGACTTTTAAGTTTTTAATAAACGTTACATAAACGCTTTGTTTTGATATTAATCAATCTGCGTAAGAACGTGCTGAACCTTTCTTCTTTTGTGTTTCTTCTTTTGATGTTATATATCTCTGAGACTGAGGAAAAATAAACAACAAACAAATCAGAAATAAACCTTGAAAAGCGAAGTCTTTTGTTGTTGTCTGACCCAGTCTCAAGTTCAAATTTAATTTCATATTTGAAATGATCTTCAGATTGGTAATTGAAACTAGTAGTTTTAGGAAAACGACGGATACCATAGTTACTTTAAATTATTCGTTTCGTAAAATAATTAATTCTGTTGAAATTATTGTTTTGACCTTATGGCCCTATTGATGCTTTTAGCAATCAGACTGGGTCGCATATAACAAACTATTATTTCACTTCTCACTCTCAGTCGTATCGCTAGAAATAATTTTCCGATAATTATACTCTTTTGGATGAAAGCTAATATGAATTTTAGATTACCGCATTTGTCGATGGATGTTGAGTAAAGAAATTGAATTAATTCCCTGGAGATTCGACATTTAAGCAAATTTTCTCTTCAGAGACAGTTGGTACGATGACATATTGTCTCATTGTTATGATATGTTGTCAGTTAAGTCGTCTAATTAATTGGATTGTTTTTATTGAGATATAAAAGTTCAGCTATTATTCGGATAGCGCTCATTAGTTATCGTTATCAGTGACAGAGGAAATATCACAATTAATCAAAAGAACCAATCTTGTTTCATCAAAGTTCTTAGTGTTCAACCATCGATCACATTGCTTAGAAAATACTAATTGTTTTTTTTCTCTTTAGATCTGTTGAGAATTAGTATCCTCGTTATATAATTCAGCAATACAGAATCATTGGAAACACAGACTTAACGGAATCATTGGAAACACAGACTTAACGGAATCATTGGAAACACAGACTTAACGGAATCATTGGAAACACAGACTTAACGGAATCATTGGAAACACAGACTTAACGGAATCATTGGAAACACAGACTTAACGGAATCATTGGAAAAACAGACTTAACGGAAGCTTACGAAGTTACTGAGTCAATATTAATAGTAGAGACAAAATGTAATGTTTGCTTCATGATTTTCACCGTCATTTTAATTTTAACAAAAAATGATTATTTTAACAAAAAATTCCACCAATATATTTATAAACAGGCAATATACAATGCATCTTTGTTCGCAAAATGTTTCACAAACCATCTACAGCGAAACTACAATTTGCATCAGCTTCATGTCTCTACTCACTTTCATTCAAACCAATGTTTCCCAAACCTCATCACGACCCCAGTTCCTTGGTTATCCTCAACGTAACTGCTTTACCCAGTAAAAAGCATTATTCAGCACTTGCGCAACCCTCTGTAATCCCACCACACACGAGGCAGACAGGCGCCGTGGCTAGAAATCATTCACAGATCAGTATTTTAACATATATTTTCGACTTACTGGAGCTAAAAAATTGCTTTCCAAGAAGAAACAACGTTCAATGTGGATAACTGAAGTACATACAAGTAGCACATGCATGCGTCTATAAGCATACATCAGAGTGGACGACCATCTACATAACTGGAGGTTATGCATGCGTCTATAAGCATACATCAGAGTGGACGACCATCTACAAAACTGGAGGTTATGCATGCGTCTATAAGCATACATCAGAGTGGACGACCATCTACATAACTGGAAGTTATGCATGCGTCTATAAGCATACATCAGAGTGGACGACCATACACATAACTGGAGGTTATGCATGCGTCTATAAGCATACATCAGAGTGGACGGCCATCTACATAACTGGAGGTTATGCATGCGGCTATAAGCATACATCAGAGTGGAGGACCATCTACATAACTGGAGGTCGTGCATGCGGCTAAAAGCATACATTAGAGTGGACGACCATCTACATAACTGGAGATTATGCATGCATCTATAAGCATACATCAGAGTGGACGACCATCTACATAACTGGAGGTCATGCATGCGGCTATAAGCATACATCAGAGTGGACGACGATCTACATAACTGGAGGTCATGCATGCGGCTATAAGCATACATTAGAGTGGATGACCATCTACATAACTGGAGGTCATGCATGCGGCTATAAGCATATATTAGAGTGCACGACCATCTACATAGCTGGAGGTTATGCATGCGTCTATAAGCATACATCAGAGTGGACGACCATCTACATAACTGGAGGTCATGCATGCGGCTATAAGCATACATTAGAGTGGAAGACGATCTACATAACTGGAGGTCATGCAAGCGGCTATAAGCATACATCAGAGTGGACGACCATCTACATAACTGGAGGTCATGCATGCGGCTATAAGCATACATCAGAGTGGACGACCATCTACATAACTGGAGGATATGCATGCGTCTATAAGCATACATCAGAGTGAACGACCATCTACATAACTGGAGTTTATGCATGCATCTATAAGCATACATCAGAGTGGACGACCATCTACATAACTGGACGTTATGCATGCGTCTATAAGAATACATTAGAATGGACGACGATCTACATAACTGGAGGTCATGCATGCGGCTATAAGCATACATCAGAGTGGACGACCATCTACATAACTGGAGGTCATGCATGCGGCTATAAGCATACATTAGAGTGCACGACCATCTACATAACTGGAGGTTATGCATGCGTCTATAAGCATACATCAGAGTGGACCACAATCTATATAACTGGAGGTTATGCATGCGTCTGTAAGCATACATTAGAGTGGACGACCATCTACATAACTGGAGGTCATGCATGCGGCTATAAGCATACATCAGAGTGGACGACCATCTACATAACTGGAGGTTATGCATGCGGCTATAAGCATACATCAGAGTGGACGACCATCTACATAACTGGAGGATATGCATGCGTCTATAAGCATACATCAGAGTGAACGACCATCTACATAACTGGAGGTTATGCATGCGTCTATAAGCATACATCAGAGTGGACGACCATCTACATAACTGGACGTTATGCATGCGTCTATAAGAATACATAGAATACATTAGAATGGACGACGATCTACATAACTGGAGGTCATGCATGCGGCTATAAGCATACATCAGAGTGGACGACCATCTACATAACTGGAGGTCATGCATGCGGCTATAAGCATACATTAGAGTGCACGACCATCTACATAACTGGAGGTTATGCATGCGTCTATAGGCATACATCAGAGTGGACCACAATCTACATAACTGGAGGTTATGCATGCGTCTATAAGCATACATTAGAGTGGACGACCATCTACATAACTGGAGGTCATGCATGCGGCTATAAGCATACATCAGAGTGGACGACCATCTACATAACTAGAGGTTATGCATGCGGCTATAAGCATACATCAGAGTGGACGACCATCTACATAACTGGAGGTTATGCATGCGTCTATAAGCATACATCAGAGTGGACGACCATCTATTTAACTGGAGGTTATGCATGCGTCTATAAGCATACATCAGAGTGGACGACCATCTACATAACTGGAGGTTATGCATGCGTCTATAATCATACATCAGAGTGGACGACCATCTACATAACTAGAGGTTAGAGCAGTTATGGCCAGAACTATCATCAACATTAAGGTAGGTGAATTAATCACCTCCTTGAGAATGAAAATAGGTATTCGTAACATAAAATAATTAATGCTGATAAAAATTGATGGCAGATTACACATTGTTACAGGGACCGACTTATATTTAAAGTCGAACATAAATAATTGTTTTAAATTCGGGGCAAGAAGAGAATTCAAATTCCAAGCCAATATTTTCAAATCCATAAAACTTGTGCTTGAAGTTATGCACTTTTTCGATACCATTCCCTACCGGACACCTATCTATATACAATGTCATACTCATCCCTTCCTGTCTTCCTAGTAAAATTGCAAACTCATAGCCGAACACCGATTACAATCTTCAACTGTTAATTTTTGGAAGACAGTGTTATTTTTGAAAGGTTATGAAAACACACACACACACACACACACACACACACACACACACAACACACAATTGGAAAACCCATTCCTCGGTGTAACAAAATTAATGTACGTAGTACATGCCAATCGTACAAGTGTCCTTATAGCAAACAACGAGATCTGTAAATGTATTTACATTTAGGTCCCTTTTACGTAAATATTAGATTGCAGAAGATTTAAATAAAACGTCCCAGCATGGGATTGGGTTAAGAACATTATACCAACTCAGCTTGGAAGACAAAAAGTCAAACAAAATATCTTAGGGAATATTTTGGACAAACATAGTAACTTTTACGTTATGTCATGCGGATAATAATAAATGTATTACGTCAATATATCTTTCCAGTCACTTATCTAATTACCTTGATTTTTGTCTCCGGTCCATCATGTATGTCTTCTTCATCCTTACCGAACATTTCGTTTATTGTAGTAGAGAAAGTCATGGTAGTAGTGATAATCATGGAAGTAGTAATGGTCATGGTAGTAGTGATGGTCATGGTAGTAGTGATGGTCATGGTAGTAGTGATGGTCATGGTAGTAGCAATGGTCATGGTAGTAGTGATGGTCATGGTAGTAGTGATGGTCATGGTAGTAGTGATTACATGGAAGTAGTGATGGTCATGGTAGTAGCAATGGTCATGGTAGTAGTGATGGTCATGGTAGTAGTGACTACATGGAAGTAGTGATGGTCATGGTAGTAGCAATGGTCATGGTAGTAGTGATAGTCATGGTAGTAGTGATGGTCACGGTAGTGGTGATGGTTATGGTAGCAGTGATGGTCATGGAAGTAGTAATGGTCATGGTAGTAGTAATGGTTATGGTTGTAGTGATGGTCATGGTAGTAGTGATGATTATGGTAGTAGTAATGGTTATGGTAGTAGTGATGGTCATAGTAGTAGTGATGATCATTGTAGTAATGATGGTCATGGTAGTAATGATGGTCATGGTAGTAATGATGGTCATGGTATTAGTAATGGTCACGGCAGTAGTGATGGTTATGGTAGTATTGATGGACATGGAAATAGTGATGGTCACGGTAGTAGTGACGGTAGTAGTGATTGTCATGGTAGTAGTGATGGTCACGGTAGTAGTGATGGTCATGGTAGTAGTAATGGTCATGGTAGTATTAATGGTCATGGTAGTAGTGATGGTTATGGTAGTAGTGATGGTCATGGAAGTAGTGATGATCATGGTAGTAGTGATGGTCATGGCATTAGTAATGGTCATGGTAGCAGTGATGGTTATGGTAGTAGTGATGGTCATGGTAGTAGTGATGGTCACGGTATTAGTGATGGTCATAGTATTAGTGATGGTCATGGTAGTAGTAATGGTCATGGTTTTAGTGGTGTTCATGGTAGTAGTGATGGTCACGGTAGTATTAATGGTCATGGTAGTAGTGATGGTCATGGAAGTAATGATGGTCATGGTAGTAGTGATGGTCATGGTAGTAGTGATGGTCACGGTAGTAATAATGGTCATGGTAGTAGCGATGGTCATTGAAGTAGTGATGGTCATGGTATTAATGATGGTCATGGTAGTAGTGATGGTTATGGTATTAGTGATGGTCATGGAAGTAGTGATGGTCATGGTATTAATGATGGTCATGGTAGTAGTGATGGTTATGGTATTAGTGATAGTCATGGAAGTAGTGATGGTCATAGCATTCGTAATGTTCATGGTAGTAGTAATGGTCATGGTATTAGTGATGGTCATGGTAGTATTAATGGTCGTGGTTGTATTAATGGTTAAAGTAGTATTAATGGTCATGGTAGTATTAATAGTCATGGTTGTATTAATGGTCATGGTAGTAGTAATACTCATTGTAGTAGTTGTTGTTGTTGTTGGGCTCAACGCCATTTTTCAGTACACAATAGGCTACTCATGGCGGCCAGTATTAATTGTGGAGGAAGAAAACCGGAAATCACCGGAAAGAAACACTGACCCACGAGAAGCTACTGGCAAGCTTTCTCACATATCCACATTCGCCGTATCCTAGTCTCGAACACACGCAGACAGAGGTGAGATGGCAGTGATCCGTAACGGACAGCGCTTAAGTCCACTCGGCCACTCGGGGCCCCTATATGTGATGGTCATGGTAGTAGTGATGGTCTTGGTAGTAGTAATGGTTATGGTAGTAGTGATGGTCTTGGTAGTATTAATGGTCATGGTAGTAGTAATGGTCATGGTAGTAATAATGGTCATGGTAGTAGTGATGGCCATGCAAGTAGTGATGGTCATGGTATTAATGATCGTCATGGTAGTAGTGAAGGTTATGGTATTAGTCATGGTCATGGAAGTAGTGATGGTCATGGTAGTTGTAATGGTCATGGAAGTAGTAATGGTCATGGTATAATTAATGGCCATGGTAGTAGTGATGGTCGTGGAAGTAGTGATGGTGATGGCACTAATGATGGTCAAGGTAGTAGTGATAGTTATGGTATTAGTGATGGTCATGGCATTGATAATGGTCATGGTAGTAGCAATAGTCATGGTAGTATTAATGGTCATGGCTGTATTAATGGTCATGGAAGTAGTAATGGTTATGATATTAGTGATGGTCATGGAAGTAGTGATGGTCATGGCATTAATAATGGTCATGGTAGTAGTAATGGTCGTGGTATTAGTGATGGTCATGGTAGTATTACTGGTCATGGTAGTATTAATGGTCATAGTAGTAGTAATGGTCATGGTAGTATTAATGGTCATGGTAGTATTAATGGTCATGGTAGTAGTAATGGTCATGGTAGTATTATTGGCCATGGTAGTAGTGATGGTCATTGAAGTAGTGATGGTCATGGTATTAATGATGGTAATGGTAGTAGTTATGGTTATGTTATTAGTAGTGGTCATGGAAGTAGTGATGGTCATGGTTGTAATGATGGTCATGGCATTAGTAATGCTCATGGTAGTAGTAATGGTCATGGTAGTAGTGATGGTCATGGTATTATTAATGGTCATGTTAGCAGTGATGGTTATGGAAGTAGTGATGGTCATGGTATTAAAGATGGTCATGTTAGTAGTGATGGTTATGGTATTAGTAATGGTCATGGTAGTATTAATGGTCATGGTAGTAGTGAAAGTCATGGAAGTAGTGATGGTCATGGTTGTAGTGATGGTCATGGCATTAGTAATTGTCATGGTAGTAGTAATGCTCATGGTAGTAGTCATGGTGATGATAATAGTTATGGTCATGGAAGTAGTGATGGTCATGGTATTAATGATTTTCATGTTAGTATTGATGGTTATGGTATTAGTGATGGTCATGGAAGTTGTGATGGTCATGGTAGTAGTGATGGTCATGGAAGTAGTTATGGTTATGGTAGTAGTGATGGTCATGGTATTTATAATGGTCGTGGCATTAGCGGTTGTTATGTTAGTATTGATGGTGATGATAATAGTTATGATCATGGAATTATGATGGTCATGGTATTAATGATGGTCATGGTAGTAGTGATGGTTATGGTATTAGTGATGGAAATGGAAATAGAGATGGTCTTGGAATTAATGATGGTCATGGAATTAGTAATGGTCATGGCATTAGTAATGGTAATGGAAGAATTGATGGTCATGGTAGTAGTAATGCTCATGGTAGTAGTGATAGTCATGGTAGTAGTGATGGTCATGGTAGTAGTAATGATCATAGTAGTAGTAATGGTCATGGTAGTAGTGATGGTCATGGTAGTAGTGATGGTCATGGTAATAGTGATGGTCATGGTAGTAGTGATGGTCATGGTAGTAGTGATTGTCATGGTAGTAGTAATGCAATAGCGGTTGCTATGTTAGTAGTGATGGTGATGATAATAGTTTTGGTCATGGTAGTTTTGGTCGTCATGGTAGCAGTGATGATCACGGTAGTAGTGATGGTCATGGTAGTAGTGATGGTCATGGTAGTAGTGATGGTCATGGTAGTAGTGATGGTCATGGTAGTAGCAATGGTCATGGTTGTAGTGATGGTCATGGTAGTAGTGATGGTCATGGTAGTAGTGATGGTCATGGTAGTAGTGACTTCATGGAAGTAGTGATGTCATGGTAGTAGCAATGGTCATGGAAGTAGTGATAGTCATAGTAGTAGTGATGGTCACGGTAGTGGTGATGGTTAGGATAGCAGTGATGGTCATGGAAGTAGTAATGGTCATGGAAGTAGTAATGGTTATGGTTGTAGTGATGGTCATGTTGGTAGTGATGGTTATGGTAGTAGTAATGTTTATGGTAGTAGTGATGGTCATAGTAGTAGTGATGGTCATGGTAGTAATGATGGTCATGGTAGTAATGATGGTCATGGTATTAGTAATGGTCACGTTAGTAGTGATGGTTATGGTAGTATTGATGGTCCTGGAAGTAGTGATGGTCACGGTAGTAGTGACGGTAGTAGTGATTGTCATGGTAGTAATGATGGTCACGGTAGTAGTGATGGTCATGTTAGTAGTAATGGTCATGGTAGTAGTAATGGTCATGGTAGTAGTGATGGTTATGGTAGTAGTGATGGTCATGGAAGTAGTGATGGTCATGGTAGTAGTGATGGTCATGGCATTAGTAATGGTCATAGTGTCAGTGATGGTTATGGTAGTAGTGATGGTCATGGTAGTAGTGATGGTCACGGTAGTAGTGATGGTCATAGTATTAGTGATGGTCATGGTAGTAGTAATGGTCATGGTTTTAGTGGTGTTCATGGTAGTAGTGATGGTCACGGTAGTATTAATGGTCATGGTAGTAGTGATGGTCATGGAAGTAATGATGGTCATGGTAGTAGTGATGGTCATGGTAGTAGTGATGGTCACGGTAGTAATAATGGTCATGGTAGTAGCGATGGTCATTGAAGTAGTGATGGTCATGGTATTAATGATGGTCATGGTAGTAGTGATGGTTATGGTATTAGTGATGGTCATGGAAGTAGTGATGGTCATGGTATTAATGATGGTCATGGTAGTAGTGATGGTTATGGTATTAGTGATAGTCATGGAAGTAGTGATGGTCATAGCATTCGTAATGTTCATGGTAGTAGTAATGGTCATGGTATTAGTGATGGTCATGGTAGTATTAATGGTCGTGGTTGTATTAATGGTTAAAGTAGTATTATTGGTCATGGTAGTATTAATAGTCATGGTTGTATTAATGGTCATGGTAGTAGTAATACTCATTGTAGTAGTTGTTGTTGTTGTTGGGCTCAACGCCATTTTTCAGTACACAATAGGCTACTCATGGCGGCCAGTATTAATTGTGGAGGAAGAAAACCGGAAATCACCGGAAAGAAACACTGACCCACGAGAAGCTACTGGCAAGCTTTCTCACATATCCACATTCGCCGTATCCTAGTCTCGAACACACGCAGACAGAGGTGAGATGGCAGTGATCCGTAACGGACAGCGCTTAAGACCACTCGGCCACTCGGGGCCCCTATATGTGATGGTCATGGTAGTAGTGATGGTCTTGGTAGTAGTAATGGTTATGGTAGTAGTGATGGTCTTGGTAGTATTAATGGTCATGGTAGTAGTAATGGTCATGGTAGTATTAATGGTCATGGTAGTAGTGATGGCCATGCAAGTAGTGATGGTCATGGTATTAATGATCGTCATGGTAGTAGTGAAGGTTATGGTATTAGTGATGGTCATGGAAGTAGTGATGGTCATGGTAGTTGTAATGGTCATGGAAGTAGTAATGGTCATGGTATAATTAATGGCCATGGTAGTAGTGATGGTCGTGGAAGTAGTGATGGTGATGGCACTAATGATGGTCATGGTAGTAGTGATAGTTATGGTATTAGTGATGGTCATGGCATTGATAATGGTCATGGTAGTAGCAATAGTCATGGTAGTATTAATGGTCATGGCTGTATTAATGGTCATGGAAGTAGTAATGGTTATGATATTAGTGATGGTCATGGAAGTAGTGATTGTCATGGCATTAATAATGGTCATGGTAGTAGTAATGGTCGTGGTATTAGTGATGGTCATGGTAGTATTAATGGTCATGGTAGTATTAATGGTCATAGTAGTAGTAATGGTCATGGTAGTATTAATGGTCATAGTAGTATTAATGGTCATGGTAGTAGTAATGGTCATGGTATTATTATTGGCCATGGTAGTAGTGATGGTCATTGAAGTAGTGATGGTCATGGTATTAATGATGGTAATGGTAGTAGTTATGGTTATGTTATTAGTAATGGTCATGGAAGTAGTGATGGTCATGGTTGTAATGATGGTCATGGCATTAGTAATGCTCATGGTAGTAGTAATGGTCATGGTAGTAGTGATGGTCATGGTAGTATTAATGGTCATTTTAGCAGTGATGGTTATGGAAGTAGTGATGGTCATGGTATTAAAGATGGTCATGTTAGTAGTGATGGTTATGGTATTAGTAATGGTCATGGTAGTATTAATGGTCATGGTAGTAGTGAAAGTCATGGAAGTAGTGATGGTCATGGTTGTAGTGATGGTCATGGCATTAGTAATTGTCATGGTAGTAGTAATGCTCATGGTAGTAGTGATGGTGATGATAATAGTTATGATCATGGAAGTAGTGATGGTCATGGTATTAATGATTTTCATGTTAGTATTGATGGTTATGGTATTAGTGATGGTCATGGAAGTTGTGATGGTCATGGTAGTAGTGATGGTCATGGAAGTAGTTATGGTTATGGTAGTAGTGATGGTCATGGTATTTATAATGGTCGTGGCATTAGCGGTTGTTATGTTAGTATTGATGGTGATGATAATAGTTATGATCATGGAATTATGATGGTCATGGTATTAATGATGGTCATGGTAGTAGTGATGGTTATGGTATTAGTGATGGAAATGGAAATAGAGATGGTCTTGGAATTAATGATGGTCATGGAATTAGTAATGGTCATGGCATTAGTAATGGTAATGGAAGAATTGATGGTCATGGTAGTAGTAATGCTCATGGTAGTAGTGATGGTCATGGTAGTAGTGATGGTCATGGTAGTAGTAATGATCATAGTAGTAGTAATGGTCATGGTAGTAGTGATGGTCATGGTAGTAGTGATGGTCATGGTAGTAGTGATGGTCATGGTAGTAGTGATTGTCATGGTAGTAGTAATGCAATAGCGGTTGTTATGTTATTAGTGATGGTGATGATAATAGTTTTGGTCATGGTAGTTTTGTTCGTCATGGTAGCAGTGATGATCACGGTAGTAGTGATGGTCATGGTAGTAGTGATGGTCATGGTAGTAGTGATGGTCATGGTAGTAGCAATGGTCATGGTTGTAGTGATGGTCATGGTAGTAGTGATGGTCATGGTAGTAGTGATGGTCATGGTAGTAGTGACTACATGGAAGTAGTGATGGTCATAGTAGTAGCAATGGTCATGGAAGTAGTGATAGTCATGGTAGTAGTGATGGTCACGGTAGTGGTGATGGTTAGGATAGCAGTGATGGTCATGGAAGTAGTAATGGTCATGGAAGTAGTAATGGTTATGGTTGTAGTGATGGTCATGTTGGTAGTGATGGTTATGGTAGTAGTAATGTTTATGGTAGTAGTGATGGTCATAGTAGTAGTGATGGTCATGGTAGTAATGATGGTCATGGTAGTAATGATGGTCATGGTATTAGTAATGGTCACGGTAGTAGTGATGGTTATGGTAGTATTGATGGTCCTGGAAGTAGTGATGGTCACGGTAGTAGTGACGGTAGTAGTGATTGTCATGGTAGTAATGATGGTCACGGTAGTAGTGATGGTCATGTTAGTAGTAATGGTCATGGTAGTAGTAATGGTCATGGTAGTAGTGATGGTTATGGTAGTAGTGATGGTCATGGAAGTAGTGATGGTCATGGTAGTAGTGATGGTCATGGCATTAGTAATGGTCATAGTGTCAGTGATGGTTATGGTAGTAGTGATGGTCATGGTAGTAGTGATGGTCACGGTAGTAGTGATGGTCATAGTATTATTGATGGTCATGGTAGTAGTAATGGTCATGGTTTTAGTGGTGTTCATGGTAGTAGTGATGATCACGGTAGTATTAATGGTCATGGTAGTAGTGATGGTCAATATAAGTAATGATGGTCATGGTAGTAGTGATGGTTATGTTAGTAGTGATGGTCACGGTAGTAATAATGGTCATGGTAGTAGCGATGGTCATTGAAGTAGTGATGGTCATGGTATTAATGATGGTCATGTTAGTAGTGATGGTTATGGTATTAGTGATGGTCATGGAAGTAGTGATGGTCATTGTATTAATGATGGTCATGGTAGTAGTGATGGTTATGGTATTAGTGATGGTCATGGAAGTAGTGATGGTCATGGTATTAATGATGGTCATGGTAGTAGTGATGGTTATGGTATTAGTGATAGTCATGGAAGTAGTGATGGTCATGGCATTCCTAATGTTCATGGCAGTAGTAATGGTCATGGTATTAGTGATGGTCATGGTAGTATTAATGGTCGTGGTTGTATTAATGGTTAAAGTAGTATTAATGGTCATGGTAGTATTAATAGTCATGGTTGTATTAATGGTCATGGTAGTAGTAATACTCATTGTAGTAGTTGTTGTTGTTGTTGGGCTCAACGCCATTTTTCAGTACACAATAGGCTACTCATGGCGGCCAGTATTAATTGTGGAGGAAGAAAACCGGAAATCACCGGAAAGAACCACCGACCCACGAGAATCTACTGGCAAGCTTTCTCACATATCCACATTCGCCGTATCCTAGACTCGAACACACGCAGACAGAGGTGAGATGGCAGTGATCCGTAACGGACAGCGCTTAAGACCACTCGGCCACTCGGGGCCCCTATATGTGATGGTCATGGTAGTAGTGATGGTCTTTGTAGTAGTAACGGTTATGGTAGTATTGATGGTCATGGTAGTATTAATGGTCATGGTAGTAGTAATGGTCAAGGTAGTATTGATGGCCATGGTATTAATGATGATCATGGTAGTAGTGAAGGTTATGGTATTAGTGATGGTCATGGAGGTAGTGATGGTCATGGTATAATTAATGGCCATGGTAGTAGTGATGGTCGTGGAAGTAGTGATGGTCATGGCACTAATGATGGTCATGGTAGTAGTTATAGTTATGGTATTAGAGATGGTCATGGCATTAATAATGGTCATGGTAGTAGCAATGGTCATGGTAGTATTAATGGTCATGGTAGTATTAATGGTCATGGCTGTATTAATGGTCATGGAAGTAGTAATGGTTATGATATTAGTGATGGTCATGGAAGTAGTGATGGTCATGGCTTTATTAATGGTCATGGTAGTAGTAATGGTCGTGGTATTAGTGATTGTCATGGTAGTATTAATGGTCATGGTAGTATTAATTGTCATAGTAGTAGTAATGGTCATGGTAGTGTTAATGGCCATGGTAGTAGTGATGGTCATTGAAGTAGTGATGGTCATGGTATTAATGATGGTAATGGTAGTAGTTATGATTATGTTTTTAGTAATTGTCATGGAAGTAGTGATGGTCATGGTTGTAATGATGGTCATAGTAGTAGTAATGATCATAGTAGTAGTAATGGTCATGGTAGTAGTGATGGTCATGGTTGTAGTGATGGTCATGGTAGTAGTGATGGTCACGGTAGTAGTGATGGTCATTGTAGTAGTGATGGTCATGGTAGTAGTGATTGTCATGGTATTAGTAATGCAATAGCGATTGTTATGTTAGTAGTGATGGTGATGATAATAGTTTTGGTCATGGTAGTTTTGGTCGTCATGGTAGCAGTGATGATCACGGTAGTAGTGATGGTCATGGTAATTTTATTTGGGATGGAATTAGTGGTGTTCATGGTAGTAGTAATCGTTATGGTAGTAGTGGTGATCATCGTAGCAGTGATAGTCATGTTAGATATTATGGTCATGATGGTAGTGATGATCATTCTACAAATATGCATCTTTAGGTGGGGAACATATGCTAAATTTCAGTTAATGTTTTGGACAATCCCACTCTTTTATACTGAAACGATGCAGTACTCGTAATAGAAGTAATTTTGTTTACCGTCAAGTATTATCAAACACACATGTATAGTGTGATATGTGAATATAAATTTAGTACATATATAAGTAAAGTGAATAAAATAAGCAAATCTAACAATGATATTAACCGGCATTAACCGCTTGGAGGTCGATACTTTAATGCACACTAGATTTAACAGTCTGGGATTACATTCTTCATCACCTAAATGCAAAACGACAGCGATCGAAGAAACTTGTTTGTTTCAAACCCGTCTGACGTATAACGGAAATAAATATTCCAGTTATTTCCATTTCAGACATTTCTTCACATCATTGTGAAAACTTGAACATTATTTTGGAAAGCGTAATTCAAATTTCCCATAACCGTCAATCGTAAAGGCGGATCAGTAGGACCACCAGAAAGGCACATACAAATAGGCAACTATATCAACAGTAGGGATATTAACGTCTTTCTATCGTAGCAGAAGCATGACTAAAACTAGTACTGGAGATGGGCCAAAGTGTATGAATCTAACACCTTTCTGTTGCCACATCAATCCCTCAGAGGTAGAACTCCTCCTGTCATCGTACAAAAGCTCCGTTATTTACCGACTGAACAAAATATGTGAGCCTCCTAGTTGAAAAACTAAGCAGGCTGACCAAATCTCTGTTTTGAATAGTTTCCCTAACCTTCTGGAATAACGAGCTTCAAATTGTAAACCAATTATTCTTGCAGATTGCAATGTTCCCATTGAATATCCTGGAAAACCATGCACATAAAACTTCTAGATTCTATTGTTACGGATATGTAATTTTATTACTTGTGTCTTAGTTTTAATTTCTCTTTCATTTTATTTTTGTTTCATTGCATGTTATAATAATGTTAACTTTATTTATTGTATTTGACGTTTTTCCAGAAACTTCAGTTCAGTTCTGTTAAACATGATAAACACGCAATTCGTAGAAATTTTGTATCTTTTTGTGACCTAGATTTCGGAATTTGTTTTAGCTATATTGTATTCAATCATTTTACTTTTTTATTTTTGAATCTTATAGTAAGATAAGTTCAGTAAAATCGAATTCGTATAAGTAATAATTGACATATAATGTTCATCGAAATGAAGTGATCATGAGACACTATCACGTGGTTCGTGTCATACCTTTTTCGAATCAGTCATAATTCATAGATTCGGTCTCAAAGGTATTGTGGTGTTTGTTGACACTTTTAATTGAATTTAAGATGATATAAGATTAGATAAGAATTCTTTATTTCAGATTGCATAGTCCATACATCTAAATTGAAAGGTAATAACATTTACCATTATTTATACTGAAATTAGGAACTGTAGACACGACAACACAAAACAGGTTATAAAAGACGTCATCACCTTCTAACTTGGCACTTCATCGGGATTCTAACTATGATTCACTTAGAAGTTTTTAGTGATAGCACTTCCTATCATTTCCTGAACAAACTTTCTATTAAATCATTTTTTCATGTTTATAGATTTCATATCACTTAGTTTCTCTAACTTTACCTTATCACACTTCGATTTTTGCTTTCTGCGCGAACGTTGTCAGTACGTTCGATATCACGGGAGCATCAACTTGATTTTAAGGATCTTGTCCTGTCAATTGATTATCGTTCTTGTCTAGTTGTTTATCATGAGGATTATAACGTCCAATATATGTATGACCTGCCAATGTCCAACAATCTTTCGGTAATTTTCCAATACATTTTTGAATGTAAATTCTGCTGCCTATTACTTCACGGTGATTGCATGATTGACCGCATATGACGATTTTATCTTATTCGATACAATGATATTTAACACAATCACAATTATTTTATTTTTTATTTAAAAAAACATTATAAAAAAGAGAAAATCTGTAAGAAAATATACTGTTTTTCTATAAATGTTTTACTAATTTAGTCAATTTAGCAAGAGAAACCCGGTAGGATTTCTTGTTTTTTGAGGGTCAAACCTCGAGCATTTTTGTATTAGATTTTTTTTTGATTTTATAGATAAATCTGTAACATTTTAGGAGAAATCAGAAAACCCAGTACAAATGTAATAAAATAGATAGTTTTGTAGATTTATCAATAAAATACAAAAATCTGGTATAAATCTGCTCGGAGTTTAAGCCTCAAAAATCAAGAAATCCGCAACTAAAATAACATTATCTATCCTAGAACCATTATTTATCCCTATCCTAGATCTTTTGACATCTGTCGGATAAACATGATAAAATAATAACAACAAGCTGATGTACGGATCGGTTATAGTTCACTAGGCGAATAATTTATTTTTTTAATTTTATTAAAAGTATATTTTGTATATGAGCACTCTGAAGAAGTCCGAAAGAATCAAAATAATTATCATCATGGACAGTAACCCGGTGAGTGCCAGAATCATCGTTAAAATTTTGTGTTTACGTTGCACGAACCACCTGCTGGTACGTCATCAGGTTCGTATTTAGAAAATACTCCGCAATATTCGACGTCATTTATTTTTCAATTATATCAAAATTACTCACCGGCAACAACGACATCATCATCAACGGCGTCTGGTACCTGGTAGAGTCTGTCCACATCCCATTTCTAGTAAATTCCGAAGAAGACTTTCCGCTAATCCCGCAATAAGTAAAGGAAAATGTCCTTCGCGTTTTGCTCAATGACGCTTTGTTTCCCTTTTTTTCCCCTACGATTCTGTTTTCTAGCTGGTATTTATTTTTTTATTGTTATATAAAACTAGCGATAGATTTGTTTGATTTTATAAATGACCTTCAACTGCTTTTTTCGTTGCTCCTGATTACTGCCCCTGACGCATACACTATCCGTAAAATTTTAGGTATTAACGTTCTGGCTATTACAAATAGTGCTGGGCCGAGGAAACCACCTTGTTTTCACATTGCTGTTACTTGCGAAACAAATAGTTTAAGAACAAACGGTTTCACTTTATCAAGTTGATTGATATATTGTTGCGCTAACATTACTTTTGCTGCAGACCCAGCAACTTCTGTCATCCAGAGACTTTGTTGAGATTAAAGAAACTGGTGTTTAGCAACAGCTGCTAATAATTTTTCAACTTCTCCGACCGTTAGGTATATATCTCGAGTTGTGTACTTGGTTTTCATTGTTTTATATCGTGGTTCTTGTACTGTTGTACAAATCACACTTGGATAGTCATTCTTCCTTTGGTCGCGTCAATTATTTAAAAATATCAGACAGTGTTTAGTGAGAATTGATATATTGGCTCTTAAATTGAAATTAACGATACAGTAGGTTTACTTATACAAACTGAATTGTATCTTGGCAGATTTTCCAATCTTGTCTTAAAATTTATTGGAATATATACATATCAGACAGAACAAACAGTGCTATCCCTGGATTCTGTAGTATAGTCTTGATAATAGTGGTCAGAAAAAATAGTTTAATACAAACAATACTAACATACTGGTTAGAGAAATTAAATTCGTACTCTACTGAGTTTCGAACCCAGGCCAACTAGTAATCGGCACCCATCGCCTTGCCTGCACGCACCAGCATATATACCGTCACGACTAAGCACGCATCATCAAAAAGTGATGGCACTGAATCGGTGTTATACAAGCTTGTGCGTAGCAGACACAATCGTATGACGACCTAGTAAATATTTCTCATAAATATGCATAGTCGTCCCAGATTTCTATGAAAGAAATCAAGGTACTATATAAATCGTGTATATTCTTACATGCACAATAGAAATATCTGAACGAACGGTTGATTGGTGTCAGTGTGTTACTCTGTAATACATACATGCACAATAGAAATATCTATAAGAATGGATGAATGGAGTCAGTGTGTTACTCTGTAATACATACATGCACAATAGAAATATCTGGAGGAATGGATGAATGGAGTAAGTGTGTTACACTGTAATACTTAATTACACAATAGAAATATATGAAAGAATGTTTGATTGGTTACAGTGTGTTACTCTGTAATGCATACATGCACAATAGAAATATCTAGAAGAATGGGTGATTGGTATCAGTGTGTTACTCTGTAATACATACATGCACAATAGAAATATTGGAAGAATGGGTAATTGGTATCAGTGTGTTACTCTGTAATACATACATGCACAATAGAAATATCTGGAAGAATGGGTAATTGGTGTCAGTGTGGTACTCTGTAATACATACATGCACAATAGAAATATTGGAAGAATGGGTGATTGGTGTCAGTGTGTTACTCTGTAATACATACATGCACAATAGAAATATCTAGAAGAATGGATGAATGGAGTCAGTGTGTTACTTTGTAATACATACATGCACAATAGAAATATCTGGAAGAATGGGTAATTGGTGTCAGTGTGGTACTCTGTAATACATACATGCACAATAGAAATATTGGAAGAATGGGTGATTGGTGTCAGTGTGTTACTCTGCAATACATACATGCACAATAGAAATATCTAGAAGAATGGATGATTGGTGTCATTGTGTTGCTCTGTAA
The DNA here is from genome assembly GCA_016746295.1 of Potamilus streckersoni. Lineage (NCBI taxonomy): Eukaryota > Metazoa > Mollusca > Bivalvia > Unionida > Unionidae > Potamilus > Potamilus streckersoni. Next base: position 429,028 of record JAEAOA010002168.1, read on the forward strand.
TACATACATGCACAATAGAAATATCTGGAAGAATGGGTGATTGGTATCAGTGTGTTACTCTATAATACTTTACATGCACAGGAGATAAATCTGTACGACTATTTATCACTATTTTGTTATATAACACTTGTTTGTTCTGTCACAAAAATACGTTATCTTGAGGAAATTGTTTTTATAAATATGTCCCTATGTAATACGTATTGTTTTCTAGATATACACATATACACGCACGCACACACACACACAAAGACAGACACTCTCACACGAGTGAGAACGTTGTCTGGAGGAAGTGGTATGTAAAAATATGCCTATATGCAATAATCTAAGTTAAATGAATACTTACTGAAAGTAAGATTTGTAAACGTTTTTTGTCCATTTTATGCGACAGACAGTCCTTGTCGATATTGTCGATAAGGACTGTCCTGGTCGATAGTCCTTATCGACAATCCTTATCGATATTGCAAACATTTTATAATGCAAAAAATTATTTTTGAATTTAATACTTCTTATTTAGTCTAAAGTAAACAATATACGTAGGAACTCCTTAACTCCTAGTTGCGTTGATTTTTACTCCCTGTGATAAATTCAAAGTGCGTTATTTCATCTTAAATTAACATTGATATTTTCTTACTTTACATTTACAAACGTCGTTGTAATAACAGTCCTGATGCAAAAAACAAAATCGCTTGGGAAAAAATACAAGTATTGAATCTGCACAGATAAATTACAAATTCTTGCATTTTGTCTCCTTCGACATCATTACGGGTGATTGTCAGGCCACAAGAATGTGAAATGCAATCTCACAACTACAAGAATTCCATGATGTGAAAACGGGTTGAATTAACATATGAGTCAAAACCATTTATTGAGACACTTTTGTGTAATATGATTCTAGCCATTGTCATAGTTTATAGTTTGCTATTATGCTAGCGCTTCAATAAGAAAGTAGTTGTATCCTGATTCAGAAGTGTATAATTCATTCACGTTACACCTGCTAGAGATAGAGAGACAAAGTGAAATTTTCACAGAGTAAAGAGACCAACACATATACGAAAGCAGAATACAATGCATTTAACACTTTACTGAAAAATTCCTTTTCAAACTGTAGCTGCAAGAGATGCGTCCAAGCATAATGATACGAGTCACTTTTGATTCATCTCACAAACAACCTGCACAAACCGGACAGCTTGACAATACACCTGGTAAAACATTTAAAAGATTCAGAACGTCTTTGGGTATGTTTTCAATTCGAAACGTATTTTGTGCATCAACAAATCTTTTTGTGTTTTTATTTACGAGAATTAGAGTAATTAAAGTTCAAGAGATTACGTGAAACATTACTTTTTTTCCAATTTTTCTTCATTCGGAAAACGGATATTCTCGTCACTTTGATGCTTTTAAAGTTTCATATATAAATGTTTTGAAACAGACTGTCTGAACTTGACACGCTCTTTAGAATTCTTAAAAATTCTGTTACAATTTCGATAGATATAGAGATAACTAGAGAAACCTACATTCCCACATTCCTACAAATTTACATCAAAATTTACACATACATGAAGAAAAATATTAAAATCCCTCGACCAGATGTTATCTGTGTGCGAGTCATGATCTGAAAATGCCGTTGCGATCTTTTAACAAAAAGCACCTCTAATACTATGTGATAAGGGCCTTGTCTTACAGATCACTGGCATCTCACCTCTGTCCACCTGGGTTAAAGTCTCAGGTTTGATCAACGTATTTATGTGAGAAAGTTTGCCAGTAACTTCGCGTCGGTCGGTGGTTCTTCTCGGATTATTCATCCACCTATTATACTATCCGCAATATACAGACAATCATGTGCCGAAAATAGCGTTAAACCCATAGCTAGTCCCACCCCCAAAATAAACAAACAAAAAAAAAACATGTATCGTGGCTCAGGCTACTTTTGAAAATGCGGGTAAGTTAAAAGAAATAATCTTAAGCAATAAGCACAATAATAATTAAAACTTACAAATTTTCATCTTGCTTGGTTCGTTTTGCTTTTTTTAAATATAGGAACTTATTGTTTCTGGAAGAGTATTGTACCCACGATCTATGTATTACGAGTCTAATGCTCTATCAACTGAGCTACAGATGATCCCCTGTTAGTTTCAGCAACCAGAAAGAACCTCTTAAATTTTGAAGACGAACATAATTTCCTCTGACGCCAATTAGTCTCGCAAATAATAAACAAGTATGTTCTATGAATGTTCGTTTGCATGTTTTAGTATGTACGCATGTATGTATGTATGTATGTATGTATGTATGTATGTATGTATGTATGTATGTATGTATGTATGTATGTATGTATGTATGTATGTATGTATGTATGTATGTATGTATGGATGTATGTATGTATGGATGTATGTATGTATGTATGTATGTATGTATGTATGTATGTATGTATGTATGTATGTATGTATGTATGTATGTATGTATGTATGTATGTATGTATGTATGTATGTATGTATGTATGTATGTACGTATGTATGTATGTACGTATGTATGTATGTACGCATGTATGTATGTATGTATGTATGTATGTATGTATGTATGTATGTATGTATGTATGTATGTATGTATGTATGTATGTATGTATGTATGTATGTATGTATGTATGTATGTATGTGTGTGCGTGCGTGCGTGCGTGCGCGCGCGTGCATACATGCATGCATGCATGCATGCATGCATGATGTATGTATTTATGTATGTATGTATGTATGTATGTATGTATGTATGTATGTATGTATGTATGTATGTATGTATGTATGTATGTATGTATGTATGTATGTATGTATGTATGTATGTATGTATGTGAAAGTACATATGTAGGTATGCATGCATGTATGTAGCAGGGTTGTCAATCTTACCTTTGAAATTCACTAATTCAGGACAGATATGTATTGCGTCTCTTTTCAAGGCGAAGATCCACGCTTAAAAATTGCATTCAGTTCTATCTGACTTGCTAACAATCGTGAACTCAATGACTGTTTGATCTAAGATGAAACCTGACCCAGTAATCGACAAGTCAGACTTGATACCCGATTCAGTACGAGTTAACTCAATGTGGCTGTTTAGAGGTGTCAATCAGCTTACAGCCCCGTAATCAACAAGTCAGACTTGATACCCGATTTATTTAATACGAGTTAATTCAAATTAGCTCTAGAGAGCAGTCAATCAGCTTACAGCTCAGTAATCGACAAGTCAGACTTGATAACCGATTCATTTAATACGAGATAATTTAAATTGGCTGTAGACAGGAGTCAATCAGCTTTAAGCCCAGTAATCGACAAGTCAGATTAGATACCCGATTCAGTATGAGTTAATTCAAATTGGCTAGAGAGAGGTGTCAATCAGCTTACAGCCCAGTAATCAACAAGTCAGACATGATAACCGATTCGTTTAATACAAGTAATTTCAAATTAGCTGTACGGAGGTGTCAATCACCTTACATATCAGTAATCGACAAGTCAGACTTGATACCCTATTCAGTATGAGTTAATTCAAATTGGATGTAGATAGTAGTCAATCAGTTTACAGTTTGGTAAAGGACAAGTCAGACTTGATACCCGATTCATTTAATGCGAGTTAATTCAAGTTAGCTGTAGAGAGGAGTCAATCAGCTTAAAGCCCCGTAATCGACAAGTCAGACTTGATACCCGATTCAGTATGAGTTAATTCAAATTGGCTGTAGAGAGAAGTCAATCAGCTTACAGCCTAGAAATCAGCAAGTCAGACTTTATACCGACTCAGTACGAGTTAATTCAAATTGACTGTATAGAGGAGTCAATCAGCTTACAGCCCAGTAATCGACAAGTCAGATTAGATACCCGATTCAGTACGAGTTATTTCAAATTGGCTGTAGAAAGGAGTCCATCAGCTTACAGCCCAGTAATCGACAAGTAAGATTTGATACCCGATTCATGATGAGTTAATTCAAATTGGCTGTAGAGAGGTATCAATCAGCTTACAGCCCCGTAAACGACAAGTCAGACTTGACAACCGATTCAGTATGAGTCAATTCAAATTGGCTATAGAGAGGAGTCAATCAGCTTACAGCTCCGTAATCGACAAGTCAGACTTGATGCCCGATTCAGTAGGAGTTAATTCAAATTGGCTGTAGACAGGAGTCAATCAGCTTACTTCCCAGTATTCGATAAGTCAGACTTTATACCCGATTCAGTAGGAGTTAATTCAAATTGGCTGTAGAGAGGTGTCAATCAGCTTACATCCCAGTAATCGACAAGTCAGACTTGATAACCGATTCATTTAATGCAAGTAATTTCAAATTAGCTGTAGAGAGGGGTCAATCAGCTTACATACCAGTAATCGACAAGTCAGATTTGATACCCTATTCAGTATGAGTTAATTCAGATTGGATGTAGAGAGTAGTTAATCAACTTACAGCCCAGTAAACGACAAGTCAGACTTGATACCCGATTCAATTAATACGAGTTAATTCAAATTAGCTGTATAGATGAGTCAATCAGCTTACTTCACAGTACTTCAGACTTGATAACCGATTCAGTACGAGTCAATTCAAATTGGCTGTAGAGAGGTGTCAATCAGCTTACAGCCCAGTAAAATCGACAAATCAGACTTTATACCCGATTCAGTACGAGTTAATTCAAATTGGCTGTACAGAGTTGTCGATCAGATTACAGCCCAGTAATCGACTAGTCAGACGTGATATCCGATTCATTTAATACAGGTAATTTCAAATTACCTGTATTGAGGTGTCAATCAGCTTACATACCAGTATTCGACAAGTCAGACTTGAAACCCGATTCAGTGTGCGTTAATTCAAATTGGCTGTAGAGAGGAGTCAATCAGCTTACAGCCCAGTAATAGACAAGTCAGACTTTATACCTGATTCAGTACGAGTTAATTCAAATTGGCTGTAGAGAGTTTTCAATCAGCTTACAGCCCAGTAATCGACAAGTCAGACATGATAACCGATTCATTTAATACAAGTAATTTCAAATTACCTATAGAGAGGTGTCAATCACCTTACATACCAGTAATCGACAAGTCAGACTTGATACCCGATTCAGTATGCGTTAATTCAAATTGGATGTAGAGAGTAGTCAATCAAGTTACAGCCCAGAAATCGACAAGTCAGACTTGATACCAGATTCATTTTATACGAGTTAATACAAATTAGCTGTAGAGAGGAGTCAATCAGCTTACCTCCCAGTAATCGACAAGTCAGACTTGATACCCGATTCAGTATGAGTTAATTCAAATTGGCTGTAGAGAGGTGTCCATCAGCTTACAGCCACGTAATCGACAAGTCAGACTTGATACCCGATTGAGTACGAGTTAATTCACATTAGCTGTAGAGAGTTGTCAATCAGCTTACAGCCCAGTAATCGACAATTCAGACTTGATAACCGATTTAGTACGAGTTAATTCAAATTGGCTGTAGAGCGGTGTGTATTAGCTTACAGCCCAGTAAAATCGAAAAGTCAGACTATTCAGAACGAGTTAATTCAAATTGGCTGTAGAGAGGTGTCAATCAGCTTACAGCCCAGTAATCGACAAGTCAGAGTTGATACCCGATTCAGTACGAGTTAATTCAAATTGGCTTTAGAGAGGTGTCAGTCAGCTACCAGCCGAGTAATGGACAAGTCAGAATTGATAACCGATTCAGTACTAGTTAATTCAAATTAGCTGTAGAGAGGAGGCAATCAGGTTACAGCTCCATCCACTACAAGATGAACGAATCGGTATCAGGTTTTTCAGACCTGTTTTACAAAGGGGAATAAGATATTTTAATATGCTTGTCCTATGGCGAGTTTCTGCATATCATATACAGAAACGTTTCAAAAATAAAATTATCTTAGGAATAATTAAAACTCTTCCGCCTAACGAATATTAATTCAATAGATAAAAATTGAAGTAATGTTAATTTTATTATTGCTTTCCTATGAGCAAATATGTTTTCTCAGTAAATATGACTTTTCATATTTTATGACATGTACGATACGAAATAGTACAGATGGTGACTTTAGAGTAGCCTATCTACTAACATTACGTCGATAATATGATGGAATTGTTTTAATTGTAATGAGAAAGAAAATTCATAGATAACTTTAAACCAATGCTTACTTTTTAGAACAGCAGCAAAGAATAGACGAGGTCAGAACAGGAGCGTCAGTTAAACTTTATTATTTATGTCATTCAATAAGAATTTTAAAATACGATGTTATAATATATAATTCTCTATCAATCACTAATATTGAGCGGAGTAGATGTCATTGATCACTAGGTGACGTTAATTATTCATAGGTTAACCATGTAGATGCAGTTTAGTGTCAGATGACTGTGATGTTTTGAAGTTGTAAGAAGATATGGTCTAGATAATTGTACATGTAAAAAGAAGGTAAGTGTTAACAAAATGATAACAGTAAAGGTTATCCAAATGAAAGTGTCTATATTACCTAAAAGTAACATCTCATTATTTTGTTTATAAAAAAATGATTGTAGTTGGCACAATCGCTTAAGTTCCTTTTTTGTTGTATATTACCCAACTGACCGACACTTCGTGATATCACAAATAAATTCATGACGTCATGTGAGGCAAATGCGTATCTTCTGAGTATCCCAAATGTACCTCAGAGACATTTCATTGTCTTATTTTGTCATCAAATTAAAACAAGTCGTTCATCAGAGGCATCCCTTATGTACTTCAGTGGAATCCATCACGCTGAAACAAGCTGTTCAATAATTACCGTTACGTGTAAAACAGGAACTAATTTTTTTAAAAATTCTTTTAATTTAAATTTACTCTGTTTAAAATGTACAATCATGCTATCTATTCTATAAATAAATGTATTCTCGAATGATTGATTATTTATGGAATGTAATATCAGAAAAACGATGCATTTCATTCCAGGTCTTGCAATATTTATAAAACCTTTTAGGATTGTAACACGACCTTTCTCATGAATGACTCTATTTTGTTTTTAAAACATAAATTTGTTTATATTTCCTCTACGATGATTTGAGTTCGACATTTATTTCCCTTCTTCTGTATAATGATATAAATATATTTCAACAAGACACAGATTTATTGAATTGGGTGTTTAGCGAGAAAACATTTTTTTTTATATTTGAATCGAATGATGTTGCATATATTGTTTACAGTCAGAAGTGCTTGTCAAATGAATGATCAGCGATTGTGTTGGCATTTAATTTCGCGTCAAAGAACTACTGATACAAAACAACAGTAATCGAGAATGAATGGCAGACTTGTCATTTCAAATGTCATGCCATGAAGTCGTACTGGTATTTAACAAAAATAATACACAGGGCCAGTCCAGAATCCACAGCTTGAAAAGTTACATTAACAATGTTTAGTCATATAAATCCTAGTCGTTCATTGAATTAATTACATCAATGTTCATTGTTAGAAAACGAGGAGCATACATTTTTAAATGAAAAACAAACTGCTTGTTTTTATTTTTTTTTTTTAAAGATGGCTGAAGTTCGTGAACCCTGCATGCTAAATGAGGTCTCTATCCGGCGCGCTAATCACTGAATCAGTGAGGCTCCATAAGAGGGAGTGAAGATCTAGGGTCAATGATTGTTAGTGTAAGACAATATTCCACTTTGAGACATCTAGCAGCTTTTGTTTGCTGAGCTAGTTTGGGTTCTGTATTCAATTTGTAAATGCCGATATGAACATGCTGCAGAAGCCGGGATATGGACAGAGTTCTAAATGACACACTCCCCTATGTCAGATGCAGATCTTCAAAATTGGTTCTTTTTTTCTTTTCTTTTTCTTTTGTTCATTTTCCAGTCGTGCTCGGTTTGTATGAAATCATAATGTATTTGTTCTAGATAGTATTGCTTGACCTCTTATAAATGAATGAATCTGTTTCAACTCGCTTTTATGTCAGTGAGCTTGAGGAAAAGCAAAAAGGAAAAAGAAAAAAAAAATGTCTTGTTTACCATTGCTGTGTTAATTCGTTTCCGAATTCTTGCACACACTTTGAACAGGGATGTTATTTTTTTGTCTAATTTTGCCAGCACAATACAGTTTAATTCCATAGGTTTCGTATTTTTTTCCTCAATTTTTACTTGACGATTTACTTGCTGCTTTGATTGGCTTGATTTTTATTATCATTTAATTTTTTGTTGCACAATATAAAGAATTTTTTTTCCTTTCATAATTTACTAGATTTACTTCAATAGTTTTTGATATAGAATAAAAGTTAATACTTAGGTAGATAAAAATGTATATAAATTGTAGATGTAGAAATAAAAACATAAAATAGTGGTTTTTTATTAGCAATAAGTTGAACCAACTTTCGTTGATCTGTGTTATTTAGATCAAGCTTATTTTGTTTTATAACTGCTAAAAAAATACACTTAGAAAGAATTATTTAGAGCAACGAAACCTTTTTTGTAATTTTGTGGCATAAACCAGTTTAAAAAATAAAATAAACAAATCAAAGAAGCAGATGATGTATGTAATAACTCTTGCTAAGGTACTTTATAGAATAGTTTTTTCACACAAAGCTGTTATTAAATGAAGTAGCGTGTTCCTTTTATTTATAAGCTTGAACATTTTACTGATCTCACGTCAATGACAATTTAAGAAAATCATGTCTTATCCCTATCTTGCTGAATTATACATGTATATCATATTTTTGCCTTTAATATGAGAATAATTTGATTTAAGAGAAACTGAGGGATAGGGTATGGTCTGTGTCTTTCTAATCCCACATAAGTGCTCTAGCGAGAACAAGAGTTTTAAAAGCATTCTTATTTTGCTAGAAACGAGTTCATCGTTTTTCAATCCAATTCAAAAAAGTTATATTACATAATTTTACAGATTTAATGTCCTTAACGTTTTTTGCATATGGTTCTAAAGACGTGAAGTCTTACCTTTTAATATTAATTTGCGTATAGATCTTAGTTTAAAAATTCACCGAATCACCTCATGTAATGTAAACTAAGTAATAAGGACGCTTCTGTTGGTATACAATAACAATAATTGATACTAAGCACATGAAGAATTCATAGCCACAATATCACAGTGGGTTGTGGGTCGTACTCACGACCTAAATACCGAATGACCAATCAGGGTCAGGTACCATTGTGTACCTTTGGGCAGGAAACTTTAGTCCAATCGCCTCAACAAAATTAACCTAAAAGTGATGCTGTGCCTTAAAGACCTAAACCAAGCCAACATTGAATTATTATTTATTATCAATAACAATAACGAAATAGTCATATGAAAGCAGAGAAATCACCTGTCCACGTTGCTGTTTCGAATCCTCGGATAAGGATTGCTGAGATAAGCATAACGCTTGTAAAATATCCTCTTGATTCAATGGCGTGCCATCAATAAAGAGAAGTCTTTTAATTATATAGTCATACTAATATTAATCAGATAATAACGAGTTGTTAAAGGAATAATTAATTAAGTCAGGTAATTAGGTTGGAAAAAAATATTTATATTAGATCTTGTCTAATAAGACATTGTCTTACTAAAGATTTGCATATAAAACGTATGGGGAAATTACCTTCTCCGCAATATTGGATTTTATATTCCATCATGGGTCACAAGCTCACCAATCAGTATAACAAGGTATTGACTAATAAGAGAAATATACCTAACAGCATTGTGACTCATTTTAAAGGTTTACATATAAATAATTGCCATTTAAAATCAATCCGAAGATCGATTGATGTGTTGAGTTTCCATATAGTGTCAGAGCAGTTAAGTTGAAAAACGAGTACATTCTTTTTCTGTTCAGGTAAAATGTAGGCCACAATGATCGGGTGTTTAGAGTATAGAAGCTTTAAATTTGTATTCCCATATTTTTGTGATACTCTGACATCAACATCCTAGCCTATCTTTATCAATTTTTTTTTTATATAAAATATACTAGTACATAATTCTTAATAATACATATTTTTTCATTGGTGTTCAAAACATGACATTCAAATCTCATACCCAAAACATATGTGGAGATGATCAATCAATTTATCATTCCTAAATGGTTACGGCAATAGGGCTCGAAGGTATGTTTATGTCGAATCCGTAGATTATATTGAAGATATGTTTATGTCGAATTCGTAGATTATGTTACAACCGTTTAAAAACTCTGGGATAATTTTTGATCCGTTTTATCTCGTTTTTAAAAACCTGATAGACCTTTTATTTGTCTGTTTATTTACTATGTCTTTGTGTTACTTTCTAAACTTCAGTAATTAATCTATACCTTATGCAGCATTTACCAAGATGTCAATTATACCAAGACGTCAATCAGACCAAGACGTCAATCTTACCAAGACGTCAATCATACCAAGACATCAATCATACCAAGACGTCAATCATACCACAAAGTCAATCACTGCATCATTATTTTACGTTCTCGACCAAAAGAAACAAAAAAACAAAAGAAACTTTACATGTGTCAGAAGCAAGTATTTTAAACAAATTCATACTTAACTCGATGCTGACAGTTTGAAATGCATCAATTTATATTTTTAGCAATTGTAAACTCAATTCATTAAGCGACAAAAAAGAGGAGACTCTGCAGTGCCCTGCATTGTAGGAAAGATTTCATCAATAATTAAATAGTGATCAAGATAACACAAGTTGCTTCCCCTGTCTTTTTTAGTCTCGGGATTGCTCACGTGTCATTCGAGATTATTATAAAATCCGATCCAATTGGGGTGACTTTCTTTGTCAGCTTCCAATTAATAAGGTAACGTCGGGTCAAATATGAGTTTATATTATTTAATTTGGGGTTCCTAATGAGTTGGATATCAGATAATCTTTGCAGATTGTGTCACAGTAAAATTGCTAACAATAGAATACCAGAATAACACCTCTTATTTGATAATTTCCTGCCCAGATTAATCTGTTAGTCATGCTGAAAAAAAAAAACATTAGCTTGAATCTCATCCGGATACTCATTCTGATCTGTGTGCACAAGAGATAGACTTTGGCGAATATATTTAGCTTCCCCAGGAGTCGTTTTATGGTATGTGCTCATTAAAAGCCAAGCAAGTGAAATACTTTTTATTTTGAACTGAATTCTCCACTGTAAATATTTGTTCTATACCTTATCTTATTATTTACTATGATTTTGTAAACTATAGAAATCATTAAAGTCACTTGTAAGTGAAAAGGTTTCTGAGAAGTAATTGTATATGTATGGTCAATTTCAGTGGTTATGTATCAATGAAGTTATTTGATATGTCCCTGGCAAATTTCTTAATTTAACTTTGGTGTGACTTTTTCAGCTAATGTTGTTTACTAATTAAAGATATGGATATATTTGTAAACTAGGTGTTTCGGACTTGTGTTGTTCTTGAAATTTATGTCAAGCATGTACACCTTCCATAGTTACTCTGCCATATGTTTCTAGTGAAATACCAATAGTTGACTTGGAAGAAGAGCTAGCCTCCCATAGCAGTAAACACGTGGGTTAGGGGCAAGTAGAACATCTAAAAAATGACAACTATTTTTAACTGCACCAGCCTGTTTAGTGCACGTTTTGCAGAACTCTCATCTAGGAAAAGGGCTTGTCTTTACACTGTGAGCACCACATGGTGTCAAAAATGACCTTCGGACATTATAAATTTGGGAATTTAGCTGCATAAACTTATTCTGCTATGAACTGCCACTAACTTCTCTGGTCAGCTGGATATTACTTTTATGCTTTGTTTTAATATAGGTATCTCAAAATATGGACTTTCTTGATCTCACTTGTAATTTTGATTTTTATGATTTTTTTTGGTACTGGGACACTGATTGCGACATTAAATTTGTGCATCAAAACTGGCCCCTGCCCCCAATGCAGATGGAGAGGGAAATGGAGGGCACTCTATTTAAATAACTCATAAAGAGAAGCCAGAGATTTAAAGAAGAATATGAAAGAGAAGCCTAGGGTTTTTCGAAAACCAGATAGAGAAACTTGGGATTAAAAATAATCTGACAGTTACACCTAGGAAGCTAAAATAAGGAATAAGGAATATATGTGGCATGGTGAGCATTAATGTTGATTTTGCAGTAAATACAAATATCTCTCTCTCTCTCTCTCTCTCTCTCTCTCTCTCTCTCTCTCTCTCTCTCTCTCTCTCTCTCTCTCTCTCTCTCTCTCTCTCTCTCTCTCTCTCTCTCTCTATATATATATATATATATATATATATATATATATATATATATATGCGTGTGTGTGTGTGTGTATATATATATTTATATATTTATTTATTTATATATATATATATATATATATATATTTATAGATATATATATATATACATATATATATATATATATATATATATATATATATATATATACATATATATATATATATATATATAAATACATATATATATATATATATATATATATATATATATATATATTTATTTATACATGTATATATATATATATATATATATATATATATATATATATATATATATATATATATATATATATATATATATATATATATATATATATATATTGAAATTTACTTGGGTATTGAAAGATTGATCAATAAATTAATCATTATTATTTTAACGACAAATTGCCATAATCAATATTACAATCGATTAATTAAGCAGAATATTACAACAATTATAATTTTTGTATGATTAAATGTACAATATTAGCATAAGACTGCGAAAAGTTAGGTACCACCCGGTTTCCAATAAATTTGCTTTTTAGAGTCGGATCTCACTGCAGCAATTGTCGTAAAATCCTGACTCGCGTGTAGACTGCCAGCTCGCGACAAGAGCCGTTACAGCTGCTCTCGCTTTTTCTAAATTTAGTGTGCCAGCAGCAAACAAAGGGTCAATTATTTCTCTGAATACAGCTATCAAATATGATTTGAGTGACGGAAAGCGATAATTTCACATCTTTGTTCGAAATGAAACATTTTATATCGACCCACACGCCTTTGTTAACATGAGGTTAAGTTGCAATCCTAGTAACGACAGATCTTGACGTCTAAGGTCAGGCCTGTATTGGCACGTTAATATGAACCAAGTGAAATATGGAAATAACTCAATGCAATAAAGTATCTCTCACGATACCGCTGAGTGTATTGCTTAAGAGGGTGCGATCTTTGATGGGGGTGGGGGATGGGGGCATGGCCGTGGAGAGCAATCACGGGCCCTGGGGTAAGAAACAACTGGACTTCTCCTAGTTATTGTTCAAACAAATATATATATATATATATATATATATATATATATATATATATATATATATATATATATATATATATATATATATATATATATATAATTAAAGTGTTGTTCGGATATACCCTCGGTTGCCCCCCCCCCTCTTTTCTCGGCCGGGGAGAATATCTTTAAACAGTTAAAAAAAAAAAGTACACATGCCTGTAATTCTGTTTGCAGAGGTGCTTCTCATTTTAAATTTCTTTTACAAATATTTTACAAACAACCCTTCACTGTGCCAAAAAATTTAATGTAGAAAATTCTGTTCTAAATCCTACACGGGAGGGGTTAGAGTATATGGGAAAGGGGATTCGGGAGCTTGCCATACGTTAACATCAAGAATACCTTGATTTGTTATTTGATGGGAAAAGGAGATTTTTGGATGCATGGAGCTAGACTGCTAGGTCTGTATTTTGGACTGAACTTTTTTTAAATAATTAGCAAACAAACACATATATAATTTGAATTAATAAAAGCACCAGCGTCAGAAGAGAATGATGAAAATGTAGAGAGAGAGAGAGACAGAGACAGACAGACAGACAGACAGACAGAGACAGAGACAGAGACAGAGAGACAGAGACAGACAGACAGACAGATAGAGAAGAAAGGGGAATGCAAAATTTATTATAAGAGTCAGAACTGGCATGCAGAGCACATTCCCCCACCCACTTTTTAAAAAATTCCGATTTTTATATTAGCGTATATATTAGGTTACTATTCCCTTTCCAAAATAAGAAATATATTTTTTTTTTTTTACATAAAACGTTTTTCACTTTTAGAAAATTGCTGAATACTTGAAATGGTCAAGAGTGCATATGGTTTATTATTGTAAATTGGACTTTATGGCAATGTTTGTGAAGTCTTCACTTCACTGTCGTTACAAGAGTGGTGATGTGGTTAAAGGATATGTCTGGAAAGGTTTTGAGTTGGCACCAAAAGAATATTGACGTCGCTTTGGGAATTAAATAAAATAGAAACTGGACTCACCCATGCGAAATTACAATTGGGAAAAACGGACTTTTTGATAGGTGGTGCTCAGCCAAGACAGTTAATTAAGGTTACGATAATATCAGACAGTTAATAAAGGTTACGATAATCCTATACAGTTCGTGTTAATTAAAGAGTTCAGGGCGAGTTCATAGTGATGTCAAGAAAGCTTATCTTGATGAACAAACGGTGGAAACTTTGGAAATGCTGCTTTTACAGCAGATGATCATTCCTTGACTCGCAGAGTTTCATTTGTCAGAAAGTCTTCCTCTCGGCCGATTATGGAAAATAATAATGTCAGTCTCAAATCCAAATCTCATTCTGGCAAAAACATTTGAAAATAAAAGAACTGATACAACTAATCAGAAATCCTTTTATCTTCCTACGTGCACTTATGTAAAAAAAAAGGAAGAGGCACGTCCTTTCCGATTATTAAAATTTTAGAAATAAGCCACAAAATAAAGACAGAGCTATTCCAAATGCTCTTAGTTCAAAGCGGTCAAGATCAATGTCTTGTATTGAATGAGAAACATTTTTATTTTAATAGGCGATTTTAACTTTGAAATAAATTAAAACATCTTTAAAGGAAACTGGTTATCTTTCTATCCTATATTTAGTTGTCAGACACTGGAATAATATTTCAGAACTGTTGGTCTTAGATAAATATTTTAAGACTCTTCCACGTGTAATTTACCTCATAATTGTTCTCAAATTTTCAAAATTCTGTATCGTTGGGATAAATTGTAAATTATTATTATGATTGTCCCAAGAACACGAAGCTATTTTGGAATAAGATTGTCCTTGTTATAAAAATATTTTGTCTATCATATCAACAATGAATTGCATACGTAAATGTATGGTTAGAGCATCAATTACTTTCTCCCATTTATTTTAGCAACATAATATTTTCAACTGTTCTCCAATTATTAACGGGAATAGTTAACGAGAACAATTAACGGAACAATCACATCCTTTAAATTATTAAAGGGAACAATCACATCCTTTAAATAATAATAATAATAATAATAATAATAATAATAATAATAATAATAATAATAATAATAATAATAATAATAATAATAATAATAATAATAATTTTAACCTTCTCTAAGTCATATTTTTTCATTTTTCGAAGAAGATTGACGAATCCTCCTTGTAAACATGCCCTGAATATTCTCTCCCTTTGAAATCTTTCAATTTGCGAAGAACATGGTTACATAATATCACGTATTAAGATTTTCAGAAAATATCTTATTTAAAATTCGGTAGGTAAGCATTTGTACAGATTTATTTATAAATCCTAACTGTCTCAGGCGTTCTGAATGTATTAGTTTTAAACTAACCGAAGTAAATAACATCTTCTTTTCACCTGATGTCGCTATATTCAAGGTTTGCTATGTATAGTGCAGTACCGGATTTACCTGTGTGCTTAGGTGTGCTTAAGCACTAGGCCCCTGTTGGTCGGGAGGAGGTGGGAGGGGTAGAGGGCATCTTCTTGGCAAAAAAGTTCTGATGAATTTTTCAAAGTCTGTAGATATTTTAAGTACTCCTAAATTTCCTGGGTATATATGCCTGATTACCTGTGTAGGCCTACTGGGCCTACCTCCTTCAAGGCCCAAGTAAGGGGGCTCATAAGTTATTTAGCACTGGGCCTCATTTGTCCTAAATCCGGCACTGAATAAGTATATTGTATTATTCAATTAATATTGGCCAAATGTAATATTCTGCTTGGTGCAAAATATTCTCAATAATATTTATTCAGAGATATACCACACATCTCTACCGCAGAGGCTTTGGTTTGCCAACAAATTTCGTAATATTAGATATTCTCTTTTTCCAGCAACTTCTCAACCAAGTCTTTGCCAAAAGTCTTTCCCAATATCAAACTGCACCGTTTCTGCTTTCCGCTCTTCGAAAGTCCTCTAAATGTGGCATGTATACTTTCCGTTTTCCAGATTTTATTTTTCCAGCGCAGCCATTTTTGGAGAATATTATACATCAAAGCCGATGTGCTTTTATGGCTTTTGCCATGCTTGACTGTCACGTGACCAAATTTATCATCTGAGTAAATGATATCACCATTTGTATCAAAACCTAGAATTGCTTTCTAGTTCATTGTCCAGGCTTATTCCTCAATCAAACACTTTTTTCAATTCAGCGCATTATTTAATGCCATGCCTTAAATGACTGACAGAAAAATACCACAGATATGCAAAGCATCGTCGTTCGTCTTTTATCGCAAAATTGTTGCCGCATTTAAAATAGGCTATATTGCAATAAACTCTAAAAGCATTGTTAATATATTGCTGAGTTTAGAACGGGAAAGGTATGCTTTAATATTGTTGTTTGGAAAAGACCAAAAACAAGCAATTAAAACTTCTCTGGGTCTATGGAATTTGCTTCAGCAATCATTTGAGCCAACCGAAAAGACCTTGATCTCTGAAAGCATTTTGCGGATGACAGAGATCCGGCTCTATCTTTGTATTTTGACTTCACATTTAGTCTAGTACATCCGATAATTATACCAAAATGTAAGACACCTTCAACGAGTTTTATTTTTGACCTGCCTTTAACAGAATCAACGACAGAAAAAGCAAACTTCAATATAAACGCGAAATAATTGATTAGCATGAAGGAATTAAACAGACGATGTAAGCTATTATATGTTTTCGTTCAGCTTGTAAGAGATTATTCTGCCATCATACCTTAGCGTGACGTGAAAATAAATGTATTTACTCCGTTCAATTCAATAAAACTAAACACATCCATTCTCTGTGTTGTTGTAACTTTAAGCATATTAAACCTCAACTTTATTTCACAGTTTAGCTTCAAATCAACGGAGATCTTGCTTCAACTGCCTTAACAACAGAACTAAATTTAGCCAGCAATGAAGCCCCTTAATTAAAGACTTTAATATACTCACCATTGAAGTCCCTTAATTGGTGAATTAAATTTATCCTGCAGTGAAGTCCCAAGTTCTAAAAGCAAGAAGCACCGAAATTAATTAAAGCTCTAGTCCTTGCAAAACAATTTCTTTGAATATTGTGGTGAAATGATAAATGAAATAATTTGTATTGAAACATCATCCACACAAACCCTCTTCGTTTTCATATTCCCATTTTACACCTCATATTTGTCATCACAATTACATGTTCATACTTACAAAGCGAGCAGGTAAGTTCAATTAATATAGCGTTTATTTCAGGCCATCAATTTGAATTCAGCCTACACTTATAGAACTGCAAACCCAGATCTATAATCCATGCATTTTATCCACTTACGACACTTGTACAAAATTAGTTCAGAAAGGTAAATAAGAGGTTTGCATTAGAAGCTTTCAAACCGAAAGTAAAATCTTCGCGCTGATGTAAAATAAAACAAAAATAAATGGATTCCAGTAACTAATCGTGTCAGTTTCCATTTTTTTTTTTTTTTTTTTTTTTTTTTTTGAGGTTTTGGTTACATTGAGCCACAGGGTCATTTTCAAAATCTATGATTGCTAGTTGCGATATTTTACATGATTTTCTAGGACGGTTTGGTGGTCATCACATGCACGTATAAACGTCACATTATGCTCTGTGATACATCATTAAGCCCCCATCTAAAACTTGTATAATAAACAATCCGACTAAAAATCGTTATAACTTGCATATCATTTTTGCTTTAAAAAATAACACGAAAATAAAAAAATTGCCTATTATTTTAGTACTGTTACGTGTAGGCTCGTACAAAAGTAACAAAAAAAAGAGTGAAGCAAACAAGCTTTGTAAAATGAAAAGGACATACAGTTTGTGAATATAATCCAAAAATTAATCGTAGAATCTAAAAATGAGAAATGTAAGTCAAATCTCAATAAAGTTATAAATGAACCAAAGTTCGAATCCTGATGAATTTCCAATATGGAGGATGATCACGTCAGATGAATGCAGTATTGTAATGATGTGTCAACAGTTCCTCGTTGAAATGTTGTGAATCAAGAGCAATTCTCCGGCATTAGAATTCCAATAACTTCCACTAAGTGTCTGTGTCCAAGAATTTTATGAAGAGCACTTGAGTGTGTTTTCTAGAGAATATAAAATTATTAAGAATAGAAGAGCATTAAAACAAACTGACAACAACACTAAAAACACATTGAGCTCTAAAGGTTTACAATTACGACTGACAAATCTACTAGAAAATGTCTGTTTTAACCTGCGATTTTAGATCACATGAAGGCTCACGTGGTCACTTAATTGAAAGTCGCAAAAAACCCATAAGACAATTGACATGTAGACCATAGACAAACTTGGTCGTACCTAACGAATCTTACTATAAGATTGAAAAATAAAAAAAATAATCAAGATTTGTTTACAACTGACCTAAAATGTGGGCTCAAAATAATATTGATAATGACCAATCATTTTCACTTAGTGTTTACGAAATCTTGAACCAAGGCCAGCTAAAAATACAATAAAGCAATAGTTTTGCGTTCTAATGAGGCTAAAAGAAGTGAACTGAGTTATCTGGAGAAAATATCAAATCCAGTAGAAATAAATTATCACTATAACAAAATGCAATGAAACAAAAATAAAACAATAATAAATTTGCAACTAACACACAAGTAATTTAATTACATATAATTAACAGTACGAATAGATAAAATAAAATCGTCAATCTTGATTGAAATAATATATTTTCTCCTATGCAGTGCCGGATTTAGGACATATAAGGCACTGTGCTAGTTAAGTTATGAGGCATTTACTTAGTCGTAAACGTTTTGCCCAAGAATATCCCCTCCCCCCGGCCCATAGGGGCCCTGTGCTTAAGCACACCTAAGCACAATGGTAAATCCGGTACTGCCCCTAGGTACAAAGCAAGAATGTATTCTAATTCGATAATGTAAAGAAGTTATTCTTTCTTGTTCGTAATGAGCATGACTGACGTCTTGAAAGGGTTATGTGCAATAAATGTAGATTTTTAGGGACCGTGTTTTTGCCAAGTACTCCAGCTGATTAAACCATTGGAGCCAAAACATTTGCCTTTCTTGCTATGAGGAATATATTATTGTCCAAAACAATAATATCAACGAAATAAAAATTCAATATTTCAAGAATCACCCTAGTCTGTTCCCCCAAAATTTTTATTCCAAATAGATATTACAAATTATTTAAATAAAGATTTTAGTTTGGTACCCGTACAGTTCTCGTCATTATTCAAACCTATAATTAATTAATTCGTTAATAAAGCACTAGTTCTAAATGTATGACAGCTTGTCAATTTCTGCTTAGATATGACTGCATTTAAACCTTGAGCAAGTTGATAATTGTATCAGCCGATATTTTATCGCTGCCTATCAAGTTGAGTGTCATCTCATAATGTATACCGATAAATTTTCTCTGCCTTTCTAGCTGAGTATCATCTCACACTGTATACCGATAAATTCTCTCTGCCTGTCTAGCTGAGTATCATCTCACACGGTATACCGATAAATTCTCTCTGCCTGTCTAGCTAAGTATCATCTCACACTGTACACTAAACTATCACCTCTCACTGTATAACGACATATTTTATCTGTCTCACTGCATCTGAAAGAAAATATTTGGTTTTTAAGATTTGCATACGACCTAAAATATTTGGATTTTCAAGCAATTAGACAAATGATTTTGGACACAGTCAGATCTTCCAAGATTCTATTTCAGAAGGCCTCACGTCATACGGTACATCTGCGTGAGTTCGAGTCTCGGATTCAACGAATGTGGATATGTGATAAAGCCTGCATGTAGCTTCTCTTGGTTCTGTGGTTCTTTCAGGTGATTTCCTAGTTTCTTCCTCCACCATTAATACTGGTCGCCATGTATAGCCTATCGTGTGCTGAAAAACGGCATTAAGTTTTATAACAACAACAACAACAACATCAAAACCACCCTTACAGGTTCAGTCGCAGTTATCTGTACACAGACATTAACTGTCTTGTGTCGAAAACTCGGCGTACACTAATAAGATCCGTATATCATCCTGTATGGTAACACTGCCATTTTGAACTCAAGAATTTGAATCAGTCAGAATATTTCAGTTATCAGTCTTCTTAACAAGTTAAGTCGAGCCGATATGCATCACTTTACGGTATCCCAGAGTTCTATCATTGTATCTTAGCTTGGCCTGTCTTCCTTTCATAATGCACTTAGTATTCAATATTTCATCTGCCTTCTGTTATTAATTGATATGAAAGTGAATTTGCCCTTGATAATTGAATGATGATTCCGGTTTCTCATCATCCTCAATGAATATAGCACCACACTTTCCTATATCAAAAAGGTTGTGACAGGGACCAATTTGTCTTTCTCTGAACAAAGAAATAGAAAGGAAGACATTCATCAATTCTATTGCATCAAATTCCGGTACAGCAATATGACGAACATAAACAAGCTGCCAACATTGAAGATAATTGTGTTTGAAAATGTAATTAGTTCCTATGATTGAACAGGAAATAATATTCAATAAAATAAGATTTGTGGAAAATTCGTGTGACAAAAAAGATAAATTTTTCCCGACAATACGATACGAACGACTAACTTACATTTGTTTTCAGACTTGTATTTAGCAAATGGGTAAATTTTTATATCGAAACTTACTAAATGTGATATCCACTTGGATCATGATGGGACCCCCATCATAAAACAGCCATTTTCAAAATTGTATGCGCTTTGACACAGGAAAAAATAAGTAAAATAAATAATGAATTTAACAAAAGTAAATTTATTTTTTGTGAACATTCAATTGTTTAACATTTACCGCTAAGATTTAAATTCAAACATTTAGGAATTAATTTTGATACAAAGAGTTTGATTGTGCAACAAATGCATTAAAACAACTCTTGTCCAGGAACACATGGTCACCTTGCTACGTACCAGTTAAAATGGAACTATATATATATATATATATATATATATATATATATATATATATATATATATATATATATATATATATATATATATATATATATATATATATATATATATATATATATATATATATATATATATATATAAGAGTAACTTGGCAAGAATAACAATACGCACTATATAGGTAATGTATCAGTCCACGAAATCTTTTCTAAACAGTTGACACCCACCACCGAATGAGAACCATCAGCACCTCAATAGCGCAGAATAGTCTCGAATGCTTAATACACAAAAGCGACCTTATCACATTGCTGTTCAGAGAAAACCTTATATATTTATTTTTAATGACTTACGAGATAAAATGAAGTCCTACATGATGCTAGGTATCTCTTGATTGCTATAAACGATGTCGGGTTTTTAATGCTTTAATGAGAAATACAAACTGGAAACTACTAATGAGGGAATGAAAAATGTTTATTAAGGATTGCTTTGCCAATATCGGGTTTCTTTTGCTTTGTTGTATCTATGGGACATAGAATTTATTTTGTATACTTTTATTTGCTGTAATATTCTAAAATTTCATCAAATTTCGAGAAAGATAGGTAAGGGGTCCTATCTGGCCACGTCCTTGCAAATGTAATACCGACTGGACCATCTGGCCACGTCCTTACAAATGTAATACAGACTGGAACATCTGGCCACGTCCTTGCAAATGTAATAGCGACTGGAACATCTGGTCACGTCCTTACAATTGTAATACTGACTGGAACATCTGGTCACGTCTTTACAAATGTAATACTGACTGGAACAATCATTTATTTCTTTTTTACACAAGATAATCTAGCAACAAAAGCCATATATATATATATATATATATATATATATATATATATATATATATATATATATATATATATATATATATATATATATATATATATATATATATATATGTATATAAACAATGAAAGGAATTTAAAATTGAATATATATCAATGAAAAGATTAATTCTTAATATTCTTGAAATGTCGAATTTGAGTTGTTGTGTATTATGAATGAGCAATCGTCGAAAAAAACATCTATAAATTACAATACAACATCTATAAATTACAACACATCATCTATTAATTAATACAACATCTATAAATTACAATACAACATCTATAAATTACAATACAACATCTATAAATTACAATACAACATCTATAAATTACAATACATCATCTATTAATTAATACAACATCTATAAATTACAATATAACATCTATAAATTACAATACAACATCTATAAATTACAATACATCATCTATTAATTATTACAACATCTATAAATTACAATACAACATCTATAAATTACAATACAACATCTATAACTTACAATACAACATCTATAAATTGCAATACAACATCTATAAATTGCAATACAACATCTATAAGTTACAATACAACATCTATAAATTACAATACAACATCTATAAATTACAATACAACATCTACAAATTACAATACAACATCTATAAATTACAATACATCATCTATTAATTAATACAACATCTATAAATTACAATACAACATCTATAAATTACAATACAACATCTATAAATTACAATACATCTATAAATTACAATACAACATCTGTAACTTACAATACAACATCTATAAATTGCAATACAACATCTATAAATTACAATACATCATCTATAAATTACAATACAACACAGTCTTTCTGTTGTTAATACACTAAATCTAGCAATCACCTTGGATCTGATACCGTCAACACGAAGCAAAACAATGGTACTTTTTAACGTTGCTTAACTTCGTTGAACATCTTTTTTTAGTTAATCTGAAATGATCCATCCTTGTGATTAATTTTGTGTTCATTCTTATTGATCCAAGATGATAGGCATATATAGCCAATGTGGCATATAATCCGGAACTTGCTTGTCATTCATAACAATAGTATTTTATTAAAAAAATGATAGCGTCTCTAAACAATATTGAAGGATCTCAATGAACTGCTTTAGGAGATGCTTTGAAAGATACAATAAAAATGAGAAACGTTTTCTTGTTCGGATAAATTAAGTAATTAATCTAATTGTTGTCTTTATTTATTTCATATGTATTTATTTCTTCTCTTCCTCGTTATCTTCTTTGTCATCACTCCACCGATTCTTCTTTATCCACATCTCTGTTGCTCCCTCAGCATCTTATTCTTCATCCTAGACCTCATAATACATCATTATCGTCGTCGCGTCGTCGTCATTATCATCATCATCATCTTCTTCTTCTTCTTCTTTTTCTTCTTCTTCTTCTTCTTCTTCTTCTTCTTCTTCTTCTTCTTCTTCTTCTTCTTCTTCTTCTTCTTCTTCTTCTTCTTCTTCTTATTATTATTATTATTATTATTATTATTATTATTATTATTATCATTTTTCTTCTTCTTCTTCTTCTTCTTCTTCTTATTATTATTATTATTATATTTATTATTATTATTATTATTATTATTATTATTATTATTATTATTATTATTATTATTATTATTATTATTATTATTATTATCATTATTATTATTATTATAGAGGGCGGGCTCTGGAGCTTTTCTTTGAATTTATTTTTCTCCAGCTGACATTTTATTAGTATTTTACTTTTACCTAAGTGTACAGCGGAAAATTCTTTACAAAACTTACATTTGGTTCGGGTGGGGAATAGATGAGAGAGAGAGAGAGAGAGAGAGAGAGAGAGAGAGAGAGAGAGAGAGAGAGAGAGAGAGAGAGAGAGAGAGAGAGAGAGAGGGGGTGGTAAATGCGTTAAAAATGTTCTCTATAGCAAAGTAGGGGCTCCACTAAAAATTGCCTCCGGAGGCCTCGAACCTTCTTATCATTCCTCATTCAAATTCCTTCCGATTAAATCAGATTGGTTCAAAATCCAAAGTATTTGACATGAACTGCCTTAAATATTGAAATGTTTCTTCGTGCAAAATCAATCTTGAATTATTTGAGGTGACATCGGAAATAATTTAGTCTAGCAAAATTGTCCGTCCTGGATGCTTGAACGGAGTGGCGTGCTAAGAGCAATAATATTCGGATCATAAACGGAACTTTCACAATCGATAACTGTCAATGGTGTAAAATCAAATTAAATCCAGGCAGAAAATTAATTGTCAGTGTTCTGCTACATGTACCCTTGCAATGTTCGGAGCTCATTAACCAGATGTAATGTAATAACAGAAGGGGCACAACTTCAATGACGCTGGAATATGATAATACCATTTTATGCGATTAACCTCTGCCTTTTGTACATGGCGTGAGCCAAATTGTACTTCGATTAGGTCAGCCATTGCCGGAAATATCTTCTCACTCTCTTCATTCGGAATACCTCTGCGATTCAATACGATGATTATCTTCCATATGGTATAATGTCAGTCTCTATCATTACTGCGTAAAAAATGTCAGTAGGTTGAAAATTGAGCGGTTGGGTGATAGAGCGTCTACTGGAATGTCATGGAAGAAGAACGTTTGCATAGTGGTTTACACAAATGTGTGTGTGTATATAAGCTTTATTTGCTGAAATGGGGAAATATCGCATTCAACTATATTGGCAAATAACCATTACTAGAATGATAAACGTAAGAAGCCAGGCATATAAAGATTAAATCGGGCATTTAGATGGCGAGTGTGTGTTCGATTTTTCATGTCTATCTCCATTTGATATGCCATATTCCATGAGTCGTTTAAGAACATTTTGCATTTTGGAAAATAAAGCAAGATATTGACAGCAAACAGGAATGAAACTTGCCTCATAACTTTATTCCTTTACGGCTACAATTAATCTAATTTTTGTTACCGTATTTACAAGTGCAAAAGACATGCATGTAAGAAACATCTCCATAATAAATCACAAAGTAATGAAAATATTTGTTCCGTGATACATTTTGAAACTGAAGTTATTGGTTTACATTTATTATTACTATTATATATATATATATATATATATATATATATATATATATATATATATATATATATATATATATATATATATATATATATATATATATATATATATATCGCATATGCAAGCTAAATATAATTCACAATAAATGCGTATTATACCGTGTCCATTCGAGTTGTCGGGGACCCAGAGTGGCCAAGTGATCTAAAGCGCTCACCATTACGGATAACTGCCATCTCGCCTCTGTCTGATTGTGTTCGAGTCTAGGGCTCGGCCAATGTGGGTGTGTGAGAAAGCTTGCCAGTAGCTTCTCCCGTCGGATTTTGCCCTAAAGCTGCGACAGTCGAAGCGTTTACTTTGGCGTATGTCAAATTTTTGCCCTAAAGCTGAGGCAGTCGCTTCTCGTGGGTTGGTGGTTCTTTTCGGGGATTTCCAGGGTACTAACTCCACCATTTGTACTTACCCTCAATGTATAGCCTATCGTGTGCTGAAAAATTGCGTTAAACCCGATAACTACAGCAACTTTTGAGTTGTCACAAACGATGCCAATCAACCATTTTCCAAAACTAGTGCCGTACAGTTACCATTTTTGACTAAATCTGATATCAGGTCATGGACGCACAAAGGACTTTTTACTTTTAGCAGGGGGAGGGGGTATCAGGATTTTTTTTCAGAAGGGGGGTGCAGTAGGTCACGGCCGGGAGAGTTTGTATAAAAGGAGTCTGAAACTAAAACTGATAGTTTGTAATCATTTTGAACATAATCTTGTGACGTATTTTCAGCTTCATTTGCAAGATTAAAAGCCCTCTTGTCACGTGATTGCGTTTGCATCAGGTATATCCATGTTTGAGAAATGTTACTTCTTGGCTGTCAAATGTAGATGCAATTTTTAAAAATATTACAGTTAGTAAAAAGACTACAACATCCGTACACATAATTAAGATTGTTCTAGTATTGGATACCATCATATACTGAGAATTCAACATTATTCAAATGGAACTTTTCGTAGTATAACAAAAATCTTGATCTTTGTCAAAGTGAAATATGTAATAACTTATAACACATCGTTTGAACTGTGACTCTTTGGATGGGGAGATGGGGAGGTAGGTCGTGGTGGCTGTTGGTGTCGCTGGTTAAGATTTAAAATATGGTATTGTTTCATTGGCTTTTAGGTCTGTCGGAGCCAAGTGAAATTTCTATAAGAGCACTGAGTGCCTTTTTTTCTCGCACATGCAAGCTAAATATAATTCAAAATAAATGCGTATTATCCGTATCAAGTAAAAGTCATATATGAAGCTTAGTAGACTCACATAAACATAAACAGAGAGACATATTCACAGTCAGTCAGACAGAGGTGGAGGGGTTATAAATGATTAGCTCAAATCAAAGCCTTCGTACAGATCTTTGTATTTTGACTAATGACTAATGACATCCTTTGCTCATATCGCTGTTATTATTACCTCGGCTACGCAGAGATGAAGATATATCTTTTATTTGTAGGATAAAAAATGATGTAATTCAAGCGATCCGAACATCCATGTGTTAATTTTGGGTGTGTGGAGTAACCACTAAGGAACAAGATCACTAACTGAATCCAATGTATTATTATATCAGTTGCCTAGTGTTATGGCCCTTTCGAGTTACCATAGATTAGTGTCATCTACAGCATCAATTTACATACCACAAGAAATGGGAACAACTAGTAAGATTGTATGTATGTATGTATGTATGTATGTATGTATGTATGTATGTATGTATGTATGTATGTATGTATGTATGTATGTATGTATGTATGTATGTATGTATGTATGTATGTATGTATGTATGTATGTATGTTTATGTATGCATGTGTGTGTATGTGTGTGTGTGTGTACAAAATGTAACGTCTCTGCTTGTGATTTGGAATACTTAGATATAAAATTTCCGAGAAAAAACATGGTTTGTATCAGAATAAATGTGTTCCAGGTATCAATATCTGCAGAAAATGAAATACTTTCGTTTTCTCCTCTGTACTTTGAGACATTTTTCAGGATGAATAAAAGGTCTACGTTAATTTTATTGACACTGGCATTTTCTCATATTTTCTGAAACAATCAAAAGTAGAATAATCTTTTAAGGACAAAGACGATATTGTAACCCACGAACCAAGTCATCAATTTCAAAGAGTTTCTCAATGTCGGTACTGTCATGATGAAAGTTGTTGGTTAATTCTCATCTATCCCCAACAAGTTTGCAAATAGATGTTATGAGTTTCAACTATTCGAATATAAAAATCATACTGAAACAGCCAGAGTGAAAGACAATTAGCGAATACTAGTTTTAACTTTTTAAACATTACAGTGTCACACTACAACACCATATTGAATTCAATAGATTTAAGACATGTGGTATAAATATTTCACGAGTTTTTCAAGAAAGCAACAATATCGGTGTCTAGAGATAAGACCTATTTGGATATGATAAAATGTCTGAGAAAGAAAACAACATTACAAAGAATTGTTTCATAAATTTCAGGCACTAAAAACGATATGTTGATAAATGACGATACCACTGGAATAAGCATGATGGGGTTTGTTAAGAAGATTGTTACAAAGGTTCAGTCTGTAAATAAAAATATACACATGTGGGGAAAGTAAATACAAACATTTCTATTTGTCTGAATATACGCGGCACCATGAAGATCTCGTAACGTTCTCAAGTTCATTCCACAACGATTTAACAAATATACTCAATTCATGAAAAAAAAGATATAAAGTAAACTCAGTACATAAGCACTCATTTAAGCATCAGCCGAACAACTGGCCATACTTATTTCAGAATCTCGTTCTGCTGGTTTATCAATGACAGAATAAGACAATTTATTATATTTTCTAGTTCTTTTGTTTCTTCCTAAATTACTGACGAAAAAAAAAAAGATGTTTTCAATATGATCCTGACGGACCAGTTGCAGACATAACTGTGTAGTAATTTTGGCTAATTATAAAGGAAGACAGGACTACAATGTAGAGCAAATTGAAAGATAATGTAAGTCTGAAATCTTCCTACATATTACAGAGACAGAGAGTGAGAGAATATATATATATATATATATATATATATATATATATATATATATATATATATATATATATATATATATATATATATATATATATATATATATATATATATATAATTAGAGATATCAAATCATTATAATATAATGACAGAAATTTTGAGATATCTGAGAATTGACGGCTGAAGAACGGGAAGTTTATCATTAGCATCTGAAAATGCATAGGCTTCTGTCATTAACATAAAATCCAAAAATTTGTTGGCACACTAACACCAGCTAGTATGTTAATTTTAATAAAAGGCGATAGTACAGAAAGAATTAAAATGTTTATAAAGGAGTTTACGTATATAATCCAGAAAAACATCGAGTGTACAGATCAGATTCTTCAGATGCTGATGATAATACTGTAAGTTCATCATTACAAAATAAATTTCATCTTCATTGAGCATTTTAACTATAGGAGACATATGATAAGGGAATTATTCTACGTATCAAAAACACAAATTGTTGCAAATTCGGATAGAGATGGATATTTACTTATAAAAGTTACAGGAATCAAAACCGATTTTATTATTTATAAATCACATATTTAAATTTGTTACGATGTTATATACACTTTTTCTTTTTCCACAGATTGCACAAATATCTTTTTAATATCATTTAACTATCGAGGAGACTGTTTTTCATCTTTATTTTCTGTTCTTGATTAAGACTTAAGACAAAATATTTTGACATTGTATATCAGTGAGTTTAAATAAAATTAATTGCAATTAATTACCTTGAGAAGGCTGTTTGTCAAATTGCAAATAAACTTTCATAAATCTGGATTTTTGGTTATCTGTTTATAAAACATTACGCAACACTATCCACAAGCAGAGGTTCCAACTGGTTGAATTTGATCAGACGAATAATATATTAGTTTTTATAGAGATGAATTCTCTTGAATTCTTCTCAGATATTTGTAATTGCGTCACTTTGCGGAATTCCGAACGAGTTAAAATAATTATCACAAAATGCTACCCAACGTATATTAAATTCGTCATTCAATTCTTGTATATTTATAACCTGAAGACGCTAGTGATGGAATCGTCATAAGTTCATCTTTAGAATAAACTAAACGAAATTATTTTACTTGTTTATATTATTAAGTATATCAAAATTACTTAACGCTGCCGACTTTGTCGGCTAAGAATTCATCTCCTTGTTCCTGGCAACATTAGTCCTCGTCCTATTCCTAACAGATTTGGTAATATACATCCCGCCAATTCTGTTAGTATTGAAGCTATCGGAATAAATCCACATTTTCTTCTCGGTCGTGTCTTTTTATCGTCGCTGCTTTTCTTTTTATCGTTTTTGTTTGGGCTTTATATTTATCTTTCGATAAAAGTTTTCTTCATTCCATGACCTTCAATTGCCTAGTTCGTTGCGCCAGACACTGCTCCAGACGCTGCTGCGAATCCTAATGTACCTAACACCGGCAACAATTTCGATATTAAGGTTCTGGTCATTATAGATCGTGCCGGACCGAAGAAACCACGCTGTTTTCACATTGCTGTTATTTGTGTGGCACTTGAATTTAAAACAAAAGGTTTTCCGCTGTTATACTCATTTACTTGTTTTTGTGGTTAATATTATTTTTGTTAAAGACTCCAAACACCTTCAGCGTTGGGTTTTTCTTTTAAAGAAACCTGCCTTTGCTTTGCAAGAGCAGCTGCTATTTTGTTTTTACTTGAGCATCAGTCAAATATATTTCTTTTGCGATATATAAAACTTGCAGAATAAACTTAAATGTTTTCAGACTTGATGGTTATGATAGTCTCTTATCGTCTACGATTGTTGCGTCCTCGTTTGGCTGAAGGCTTTCCAACAAGATAGGATCTACTTCTGCAGAGGAAAAAGAACGCATTCGGGTCCATAGGGCAGTCCACTAAACCTCTGTCTTTCTCCTCCTGCTGCTGAAGATTTCTGCAATTTCTGAAGTATGTATTTCTAAGTCCATTCTACTTGATTCGTCTTGATTTCGTCTCTAAAAACCTATTTTATCGGATCTTGGGCCACTTTTAACATCCTGACACGTGCAGTCTCAACAGGCATGCATATCAGGTTTTGAATGACACAATGTAAATTCGCGTGGGCTTCGTTCAGCTTTGCCAGTCTGGAACAAATCTTCATATGATGCTGACAAGTCAACAATGGATGGTCAGACTGGAAGGAGGAATAAAGGATTTGAGCCAAATATGCACTGTTGCCTTTCGCGACTGGTTAATTCTTGATATGTCTAGATGCTTTAATGGTAGGGGGATGTGGGAATGGTGCCGCCACGAACCCCGTGTTAATGTGCAATATTCGCACTGTTTAGTTGTGTCTGGCAAGGGAAAGGAGGAAAAGAATCTAGAAAGCACGGTCATTGCAGCAATGGATGTCGTCCACACTCCAAAACCTAGACAGTTGTACTAATGGATAAAAACTAGCTCCAATAGTGCAGTAAGCCACCTGTACAATTACCCTATAAACGAGTTACAAAAATTCATCATTAATACAATTAATAGTATTAATTTAGTATACACAGTGTACATATTTTCTAAAACATGCCAATCAATTAAGTCTAGCGATACATTACTATCGTGTCTCGCAGAATTATATAAAAAGGAAAAATATTTTGATGGTGTAATCAAAGGATCAAATTTGAATTATACAATTAAGATATTACCGATATAATATATATATATGTGTGTGTGTATGTATATATATATATATATATATATATATATATATATATATATATATATATATATATATATATATATATATATATATATATATATATATATATATATATATATATATATATTATGTAGAGCGCAACCTCCTGCATAATCTTCACATATATATATGTGTGTGTGTGTATATATATATATATATATATATATATATATATATATATATATATATATATATATATATATATATATATATATATATATATATATATATATATACATATATATATATATATATATATATATATATATATATATATATATATATATATATATATATATATATATATATATATATATATATATATTGTGCTGACTGAGATAAACGGACTCAACACAGTAATACCATATAAAGAAAATTGACAATTGAATTTAAACAAATAAATCCATGCAATTAAAGGCAAATAAACCAAACATTTCAATTACATAAAAAATAATGCAAATGCCTTATGATTTCAAGATTTTGTGTATGTCGATTTTTTCAGACAATCGTTTCCCTGTATGATTTTACGAGTGAATTTATATCGTAAATTACTCAGTCCTTTACGTGTTTTCTCTTGCAGAAAATAGTAGACTGATGTAAAATTTGCTATTAACACATTTAAACTTAGACTTTTTATGTGAAACCACGCCACCTTCATAGTGTTTCCAATCCCAATAAAATATATTTCACTCATGAACTAAGATCAAACAATGCAGTTCGTCTGACAACGTAGATTAACAAATACCGTTCTCTGCAATATGTCAAATCTTTTAACTCCGCTTCAGATCCAAAATTAATCCTCGACTTGTTCGGTTTCAACAAACATAGCCCTTAATTAATTATCAATAAACACATGATAGAGAGGGTATCAATACGTTCATTATGGCAATTTAATACGCGCAGGCCTCCATAAATCTAATTAATCGTACACTTGTCCAACTAAATGTGTTCTACGGAGATCGACCGCAAAACAGAGATCGAAAGAAACATTTGCCCCTTTACATCGTCTTACAAAGCGAGAATCCATATGAATCAAGATTATTCCATACAGTCATAGTGGGGAAAGTAGTCGGCTACCCAGTGCGTTTATGGATATGATTGTCGTCCGCATTGATAACATAAGCTTGATGGTCTTTAAGTTTGCGATGAAGTTCATTTTTAGCGCAAACCACAGGATTCCAAGAAGATGTGTACGAACTGTTCTTCAAAACGTTATTAAAGTTCCCAGGTCTCGATTTTGTTTTTCTCTTTGTGTCACAGGTAAGTCATCAATTCAATCCTCATTTTTTAAATGACAATCTGTCAAGTCACTTCGTTTCACTGTGGGCCAAATAAGATCCCATGCTTTTGGATCTCTAGAGCGGTCAATGGACGGGAAGAATTGTTACGCAAGTCTTTATACAATTGATGCAACACTGCTTCGTCTGAGATGGGACCCAGATACACGTTCGTTTTTTTTTTCTTCTTGTCTCATCATGAGGCATTTATCGTATTGAATTGTCGGGGATGATCGTTTAGACATCCATATCAATCTTTCTTGGTTAACCCTGTAATGGCTTCCTCCAGGTGTTTGGTAAAACAGGAGACTAAATGTTCTTCTTGTTCTGACCATCTCTACAAGATCATTACCTCTTCGTCTTTGTCTTTGAGTTTTGTTTCCAGGAGATTCTCTCACTCAATTTCCAAAGATTCTTCACAATTCAAAGAGGAATAAGAGTCTTCCATAGCTTTTAATAGTCTAAAATGACTTTTCTCAAACTTTTGATTTATATGATATTGTCCAATTCGACATGCAAGATGATGTTCACTGTCCTCGGGTACAGCCGTAGCAAACTGACGTTCCACACGATGCTGAGAGCATTTAGTAGGGTGGCAATATTCATTGTCTCTACTTTGGTGTAGAGCGCAACCTCCTGCATAATCTTCTTACGAAATGATGTGATTACTGTTGTTCTCTAGATGTCCGGTAGCTTCGTACAGGAATAAGTACGACCTCAAGTAATTCTTCTTGTCATAGTCAGCTTCGAAGGGTCTGGTACACAATGTCTCGCCATCTCAACTGACTTCTTAATGCTCAAACTCAAAATGATTTTGTTCGGGGACTCCGTTGAGAGCTGCATTTCTAACTATACAATGATAAAATGTTTGGGCAACTGTCATCAGAACAGATGATCTCGATCTTGAATCTGAGTCCAGCGGCAATTGTGAAAGTTGTGTCACTACCACTAGTCGTATCGGTTACTTGCTGGTCGTTCTGCTCAAAGTGTGACTGATGTCGTTGTCCACGTTAGGTAACACTTCCAAGCGTCGCACGCAGTGTCTGGCTTCTTCGATGACTGTTTTGTTATTGACAGTATCATCCATCTCGTGCAAAACAGGACTGCTCATATTCAGTCTTTGGCGGACATCCACTCCATTCAGCAAATACTTCTATTGCAATCACATGACCGAATGCAAACGATCCATCAGTTCTAAACTCTGCCCATCCTTCGTTTTATTTCGTCGGTCGTTGAATCACACATAGTGATTTGGTTCTTATCTCTAATCAATTCGGTGTCTTAGAATTTGTCTAAAGTGTCAGGTTGTAATATCACGCACGTATCCAGATGGGTGTTTTTGGCTTCTATTTCGTACGTCAAGATATTTTCGAGGTACAGTCAGGAAGGGTAAGTATCCATGCTGATACTTACCAGTGTGTTATGCAAGTACAAATCCACTTTACTGAATAAGGAATGCATGAAATTGTTGACGGGGGATTCTTCCTCGTTGCCATCTGTAAAATATCTATTGGGATGGAGAACGAACACTTTCAGATAAAAGTAACTTCTATTCAGATCGATGTATTCTTCAGGTTGTCCTTTGATTTCAAATTCGATTAGGGCTGAGATTGTCAAAGAGAAGATGCATGAAATTTCACCATTGCATCGTCATCATAGTTGGTTGCATGGCAACAGATCCAGTTCGGTACCAGGGATACATGACTTACAAGTCGTTAGAGAATCGTTTCCGAAAATGTGAGACTTTCGTTTGCTAAATGAAACCTATTTACCAGATATCCTTTTATAGCAAACTTGACATGGTCAAATACGAACTGCTGAGGGACAAATAATGAGTATGTACAAATTCGCGGTTTAACGTGATAGGTGTTTCCACCTTCCTCGTCATTGGCCGTGGTAGAATCCACTTTGAAAGGAATGGCTCTCAGTAAAAGGTGCTGATGCGTGTCCCACGACGCTGTACTCCACCACATCAATGTACATAATGATCAAATTTAGTCCTTGGTTCAGTTCTACCATTGGTAGACAAAACAATTTGGAACAGTCAGGGGTTGACTATTAAAGTCATATCTTGTGAAAATTTTAAATGGATAGATATTTCGTGGAGTATTATGGGAAACTTGTCATTACATAGAGACATCTATGTAATTTCCTTTTTATTTAAGTATTGTTGAACTTTGTCGTTCATAACTTCGACCTTCATGCTGACAGATCTGCTTAGCGTTGATCCAAGAGGCAAAACTGGGCGGATATCCCTTTGGATGTGCTTTTACTTCTTTGACACAACGTTATATCACTTTTCGCGTTTTTCCATCCAGAATGCTTTCGATGTCGTACACTTAGTCTCTTCCTTTTTTGGTGACGCGTTGCATCTCAGGCAAGAATTAAATCCTTTTAAGACTTTCCCGTTTATGTCTTCCAATTTATAGACGGCAGGATGACGATCACGCACTCGTCCAGAGATACGAAACAATTCGGTGATCCAGTTGGGTAACTAACCTCTGTCGAAAGTGCGTTTGGTTTTGCCAATATGCACAAAATCTCCTGTTGTCAACATTCCACTTTTCAAGAGATCAGCCACAGTCAAGGACTTACCAAACAGGCGCTCCAGTGCGGTCACTTCGTCGTCGGGGGTCACTTCTTGGGGCCACATCGGATGCTCCGATGGTAAGATTGGTTCTACGTTTCTACCAGGTGTGGTAAGACGTCGATGTACTCGAGAGTGTATTGATGCGTAAACTATTTCCACATGCGTTCTTTTATGATGTGTTGAAAACGTTCCACGATGCTAACTCTGGTTTCTGGATTCTAAGCAATGAACAAGTCAATGTCTCGTTACTTTGATTCGTTTTGGAAAGCTTGGTTCACAAATTCAGTGCATTTGTCGGTTTGCCATCCAAGATGGTGTCGACCGCTTTGTTTCCACACCAGTTGGAGTTCTCGCACTGACTCAACGCTTTCAAGTCAATGGTACGACCCAGTCAAATTTGGAAAAGACGTCGAAGACACAAAACAAACATTTGTAGCCACGATTGTAGGTGGCCAAATGAGAGACATCGGCTAGATTGGCTTGGTATGATGATTCGGGTGCGATTTCTGGAAAATTTCGTTGGATGAGTTTGTGTAAGGGGAACGTGGCTTGTTCTTGTAACAATCG
Source organism: Potamilus streckersoni (assembly GCA_016746295.1). Taxonomy (NCBI): domain Eukaryota; kingdom Metazoa; phylum Mollusca; class Bivalvia; order Unionida; family Unionidae; genus Potamilus; species Potamilus streckersoni. Next base: position 464,344 of record JAEAOA010002168.1, read on the forward strand.
TTGTATTTGCGGTAAAGGGACACTTCAGTCGTGTTTTGTCAGCGCGATACAATTTCTGAACTCCTTGTAACCCGCATGATGGGATTGATCAAAGTAAATGCTGGCTAACAAATTTTCCACTCTTCATTCATGCTACCCTTTTCTTCGTGTGATAGGTGTTGAGGAGGATGTCTTTGCAAGGGTAATCAGTTCTTGTTTAACTTCTGTGTTCAACCTACCATTTCTGTTCTGAACAAGAAGAGGTTGCTATCTTCTTTTTAATCCAACCAATTATGGATGTTGAGGTGTTAACTTGCGTACTTTTTCTGGTGTAGTTTGAAACTCTTCATCTTTTTCTGTCATGGTCACTGTTGTTGTGTAATGGACCTTTCATCAGGGACTTAAATCTTTCAGTGTCGGTACAGCTGTTTTGACTAAAGATTTCTGGTGCAAGTTTGAAGTCGCTGTAACAATTAACGGTACCATTGCGATTTTTCCGTTTCTAACAAATCACTGCGAGCCATCAACGATTGCAATCCGTGTTTAACTATGACATCTTCGTCAAATCAGGATTGTGAGGCAAATATGGATGTTGATTTTGCTAAAAAGTAGGCTCGTGTTGGCTTTGGTAGCTGCTGCCATGCCTTCACTTCTCCTCTCCACGGCCTGTGCACCCCAATAATTCATCGTCTTTATAGTTTCCATCATGTTCTAACTCTGTCGCATTGAATCACTGTGCACAGACGCTAGCGCATCTATATAGGGAATGTGACGCCACAGTCAGCTCTCTTTTCTGATTGGAAGATAGTCTCCTCACTATGACTGAATTTTGCAACGAGTGTTAGGATTGGTGAAAGAACTCAATCCGTTTCGAACCGCTCCTCCACTATAAATAACCTCGGTTCACCTCATTCTATTCACCTATTCTCGTCACAAGATGTGGAATAGCATAGAATTGTCTTCCCTCCTATCATCGATGTTGTTCAACCTAGATTATCTCGTGCATGTCAAATCATTATGGGCAATTGCCCAGATGACTGATACAGCCCTTTGGAAATGAAGAATCTATGAGGAGAGACAAGACTGTCTGAAGAATCTTAATCTACGGTCCAGAGGTCAGAAAAAATTTGAGGAAGAGTAGAAGATTCGTGCAATAATTCCCTTTGTGTTAACTGAATAGTGTTAACAAAAACACCAAATGTCATTTTCAGGGTCACTCAATTGCCTCGAAAACATATACAATCTCTCTTGGCTAACAAATCTCTTAGTCGTTTTTGTGTGAGAGTTATTTTCATAAATCTATCTTTGTGCGGTATGTCTATGTCTCTTTCTCTAACCCTGTGTCTAACACGTGTCCCTAATTCACTATATCATGGTCATTATGATCGTACACCCTGTATGGACACTACCGTCATTCACTACAGTAATAATATTACCATTATTCCCATAATTCACTTTATCATGGACACTACCGTCATTCACTACGGTAATGACATTACCATCATTCCCATAATTCACTCTATCATGGACACTACCGTCATTCACTACGGTAATGACATTACCATCATTCCCATAATTCACTCTATCATGGACACTACCGTCATTCACTACGGTAATGACATTACCATCATTCCCATAATTCACTCTATCATGGACACTACCGTCATTCACTACGGTAATGACATTACCATCATTCCCATAATTCACTCTATCATGGACACTACCGTCATTCACTACGGTAATGACATTACCATCATTCCCATAATTCACTCTATCATGGACACTACCGTCATTCACTACGGTAATGACATTACCATCATTCCCATAATTCACTCTATCAGAGACATACCGTCATTACTATCATTCAGTCTCTCATGGACACTGCCATCTCTAATATCATTCATTTTGTCGTCATTACTATCATCAATTCTATCATGGATATTGCCATAACCACTATTCAATTTATCAAGGGCATTGCGGTCATTATGCAAAAGGTCCAACGTTTATCAAACAGGTGTAAACTATATCCTGACAACGTACGTAACATTGGCATCGTTGATTAAGACTACCACCTTGTCACGTGACCGTGAATCTTTATTTTAAAAAATAGCGTCTGAAATATCATATAAATGAACACCCAACAATAGACCCTTCCAAATTTGATATGGTGGAGTACTTATACACATCGCTTAACAAATAGAAACCACTAATTTTTTAGTAGCGAGTTACTTAGATTGAAATTAAATTCAAGGAATTATAGTATGCAATATTTACAACCTTTTAAAGTTCAGAGTGCGGCGGTTGTACACGTCACAAAGATTGTCCATTTTTATTCGGCTTAAAGTGTAAAAATGTTGAGATAATTTTGCACTTGCTAGGCGTTTGAATAAATTCCAATGTCTTCTGCCACATGCGAGGCATACGTTTTCTTTCCACCCCCACATGCTATGACTAATGACAATATAAATCAGGTAACATGTACTTCATTTATGTGACAAAACTAATTCGTTTCCTTCCCTTCAAATCATCTTCCAGTGCATCTCAAGAAATTGTAACATTGAAAGACATTGTAATCTTGGATTTTATTGTTGAACATTCATTGATTTACAGAAGAATTATCTGGACCATCAGTTTCTTAAATTTTTAAATGAAATCTTTTTATGATTTAAATCCACGAGGACATACATATAAGCGGGCGTTTCAACTCCAGCAATTATTTCGTACTATTTTTAATTATTTCACAAAAATTTGAAAGACATAACGCATTGCCAAATAGCAATTATAATAATGTTTTAAAAGAGTTCACATCTGATTTCCTTGCAAGACGTGCATAGATATAGATCAAGAATGTAAAATAACAATAATAATAATAATAATAATAATAATAATAATAATAATAATAATAATAATAATAATAATAATAATAATAATAATAATAATAATAATAATAATAATAATAATAATATTTCAGCATAAGGTACCTGTAGAAGTTCTCCAGGCGTAAGAACAGAAACACAGCACCATTATTAGCAAAAGCGGCGCCCGATTTGAATCATTTTGGCGGGGTCCCACGCGTAAATCCAAGGCACGGCATTTGGAAATAAACTTTAAACGAGTTTTATACGATATTGAACTTAAAATTTTCTTCTTTTATTAAAAATATTTTTTTTAAATAATTACGTGTTTTGGATCAAATTGGCTCAATAGGCCTAAGGTTGGCCCTACATATAGCTTCTAAAGTTTATATTATTTGAAATTGTTTTCTTTCACGCTATATTCGTGCATAATTAATTAAATAATTATTCAACTTCTTTTAAAACAAATAGAAGTTACTAGTTAACGTCTTTAGGACTTTAATAAAATTTAGTCATTTCTTTTAATCAATCTCAATTTACGCCTGTCAAAAGCAGAAGACATCTGCAACGTAGCAAATGCAGGAAAAGAAATTAATTAACTAGACTCGCGAACTCTGGGATTGATATTTCCGTGTGTGAGTCACCCGCTTCCTGTTTGATCCGTGTCTTCTTAATCAGCTATCATGTGCAGAAAGTAGAATCTTTTTTGACTTTATGTTTACTTACTGATGTTATTATTTTTTATACCAAAACACAATATAATTCTCTCGCAATATCATGTTCACTGTCTTATAAAGTAAGTTTATGGCAACATCTAGTCGTACAGTCAGTTAGATACGTTTTAATAAATCACTGGTTTTCAACAATTTTCGTATAAAAAAAATAAAAAGAAACAGTTTTTGAATATGCATTAATACTAAGATTATCTTTTTAAAGAGATTTTTTTAAAAAAAAAAACTACAATATTTGCAATCTCAGTTTTCAGTATCTTCGAACTTAGTACTCTATTCTGCATAAGATTTGTCAATTTGCAAAGAATAATAACTTTGTTCATATATATATATATATATATATATATATATATATATATATATATATATATATATATATATATATATATATATATATATATATATATATATATATATATATATATATATATTGTAAAAGCAACGAGTTTCCACTTAAAAGTAAATTGGTGAAAACTGCGAATATTCCTTTTCTTCTAGTGTTATATACTACATAATTCCACTTTTCCGTTTTCTTTTCCCGTTTCTTTTTTTTTGGGGGGGTTGTTATTTTGATTTATATCTGTTCCTTTTCAAATTGTCAGGCAAAACGAATCAATATTTCAAATGACCTTGCATAAGTGCCTACCTCTCAGTTCTTTTCCACCATCTTGATTTATTGCTGGAGCAATTGAAGAGATTGTGGCAACGGGTCTTGAATACTAATTGGTCCGAATCTGTCAGAATACATTTGATATCAGCCATAAAATGGTCTTCAAACATATATTCTTAACAACTCAACTGCACGTTTCTCTGCCAGATAATTTCTGACAATGACTGGACAAGTTTTGATGAAAAATAACAAGTGTGGGAGATGATGGAGTAATTATGGACCAAGAATTAGGTTTGATTTATATTTGTTTGAGCTTAGAATGGTACTGATATATGATGAGTTCAAAAGAAATAGTACATAAAAATATGTATAATAATGCTGATGCGTGATATTGTATGTCATGTAATAATAATAATAATAATAATAATAATAATAATAATAATAATAATAATAATAATAATAATAAGAAGAAGAAGAAGAAGAAGAAGAAGAAGAAGAAGAAGAAGAAGAAGAAGAAGAAGAAGAAGAAGAAGAAGAAGAAGAAGAAGAAGAAGAAGAAGAAGAAGAAGATTTTTTGTTGTTTTTGTCAAAGAAGAAACATTCAACATTCGCTTCCTCGATATGGATTTTCAATGTAGAATCGTATACGATCTATCATCAAGTAAATTTGTTTTATATAAAAATATGAACAATAATTTTCTACGCATTTCAGTCTCTCTTCTTCTGATGTCAATTGTTGTCGCTGTTCTTATCGTAGCATGTTAACGACGTTCTGTAATGTTGTCATTCTTTATCTATTTTGAATTTCATAAAGGGATAGAATGATTTCAGACGAGAAACACTTTTTAACCTCATTGATGATATATTCTATTAATATTTACCGTAGTATCATGAGTCCGAATAGAAGAGTAAATAATTAATTAAACGTTGTCTGAGTTATGAGCGCCAAATTAAGGAATTCCTTTCCACTAGAAACAAATGGCCTATTATGCATTTTTTGTGGCATTTATTGCAACTCTTCAACAAAATTACCTTTATAATAAACAAATTGTGGGTGGAAAGATTCCAGCGATATATCACAACTTGTCTTCGAGGCAAACATCCAGGATGGTTCATATCTCTGCTTGTCTGGTGGCATGCGGTGTATGTACAGTTTATGACACGTGATATATACTTTTAAGATTTGAAACATGTCAGTAGGTGGAACTTAATGTTGGGGAATAACAAAGCACCCATCCGTTTACAGACATAAAAATTGAGTATACCCCAGCTAAGTTAACCTGCTTAATAGGAGCTTTCGGCTATTACTCCATTCAATTGTATGTTAGGACCCAGGTATAACATGAAATACATTGAATTAATCAATGCCCTCCCATAATTGCTTAATTTTATTGTTTAGAATTTTAGTTGGAGAACTATCCCGTCTTAAATATATAGATATATGTTTATATATTTATATAATTATTTATTTATTTTTACTTATATTTATATGAAAATCGGATGATTCCGGCAATATGAGTAGGTTTCCAGATGACTGGATGATTATGTAACTTCCTCTGGACGTGTCAGTTAGGATTACTCGTACATGAACAGGTGCAAGCTATTTATTGCTAATCGAGTTTACAACTTTTCATTTTAGCAATGTGAAGGAAAATTCAGGATGGTCACTGGAATAACAACTACACACAGGACACATGCCCCCCCCCCGTGAGTCTAAGTTGTCGATTACAACAAGAAATTCCGCAAAAGAATTGCTGTACAAAAGATATATTTAAAACATGTCCCTTTTAAAAAGAGTTGTAAATATTTTTGTTTTCTAATCAACAAAATGTACCCAATAAGCATGCTCGTATGCGTCTCAAATGTACTAATTAATCGTTATAATCTACTAACTCGCCCACCACTGTAATCTAGAAACCAGCTTTAAATCACGTCCCAAGGTCCAAAATCGTCTTTGAAAAATTGTAGATTGTAATGCACTTCAATCAAGCCAAAATGTCTAAAATCTTCATTGAAAAATGAGGGTCGGAGAGGTGTAAAGCGGAATCCACTCAAATCACGCACCAATGTTGAAAATCTTCATTCAAGAACTCGGGTTACACGAGGGGAATGCAAACAGTCAGTACACTTTACATGCATTGTGTGCAGTTTAATATTTTGATATGTCCACATGTTAACATATCACATTGTGTGAATTTGATTGGTCAAAAATAAGTCCATGAAATTTCCTCACCCCGTCATCTGGAATCTTTGTTTCTTTCTTTTGTTGTTGGTTTATATGATACTATCAACAACTTCGTGGCCACCTTTCCAAATGATTGTACAAGACGCACTGGGGAAAAAAAGGTAATTTCTTTCGGAAAATGGCCAATTTACCATAAGCGAAATTAAGAGTATGGTGGGTCAGTGAATAGAGGGGTTACCGAAGCTGTTATGCGCGCCCTACCCCTGTAACAAACGTGCTTGAAATGCATACCTACATGAGTAAATAAATTCACCTCTCTATTGAGATTAATGTTGACAAATGCCGGTCTCTAAACTTACAGAAAGCATAAATTTCTTCAAAATCAAATGAAGCAAAGATCCGGTCATAAAAAAAACTTTCAATTAGAAAATAACAACAGCCAAGCGAATGTAAATCTCCCCAAATATCACGAATGCTTTTACATCTAGCACTGTTTCTGCATCAAGTAATACTCCCTTCAGAGAAATATCCAACAATTGGAATGATTTTTCTTCTGTCACATTCAATACTGAATCTGTGGTAAAAGACTTGAAAAGTGCAATGTCTGTGCCGAAACGAAATGCCGAAAAATAGTTGTTATTCTTTAGCTTTCTTTCTGCTTTAAGTAAGAACTATCTGATAAATACAATAGAACTTGATGATTGATTTAATATTGAATTTGAGAATCTTGTTCAATAATTGCCAGCATTTACTCGCCATTGTTGTATGTTGAATAATGTCAGGTTTTTTCGAACCTTGGTTCGCAGAAGCTGGAAATTATTTTCTTCCATAAAAACAATAATTATCCATTTAAAAGAAAAATATGTATAGAACAATCCTAATAGAATTAATCTCAAGATGTAGATATAAAACGACAGCGTCCCCAACTCCTTTGAATAATTCACAATAGTACCCAAATATATTATAGTACAATGAGCACTTTCAATTTCTACTGAATAACCCATACAAATGCTTTTTCATCTCAAATAATATCTGAATACGATGTAAAATAGTGCAGTCTTGTCGTTACAACAACGACACAAGAAATAAAAACAAGAAAACTGCCCAGCCCGAATTGCTAATGTAAACGAGAGTAGCTAAAACACGCATAGTATCAGTACTACTAAGTGACAAATCTCAAAATTTTCAATATCGTAAAAAAATTGTCACTATTTAACCCATCCAATGGGAACTAACTTAATACTTCTAAGATGCCACCAAACGGACCTTTCAAATGGAAAAAAGGTCGAATCTTGTCAACATATTTACTAACAATTTTAATTTCATTAACTATAAACATACATAGGTAAGCGTCTATTTATAGATTTTACGCAATGCACAAACGAAATTTCAAACTGAAGATACTCGCTACAATTTACAAATATGTAGAGAATGACCATAGGCCAGACCAGGAGACAATAGTATGTCCTTAATTGCTCCATTTTTACAACAACAGCATCTCCCACGATTCACCATGTCCTCCAGATTTCCTAATTATTTCCTAATTATTGTGCTAGGACATTAACGAAGATTGTTATCAACGATATTCTATCGAATTATCCCAACCCTGATTTTTTCTTTGGTCAATCGGTCATAACTAACAATCTCTAAAGCTAGGTTGATCCATTTTAGCATCGCAAATTACATAATGACCCTCGGGCAAGAGAGAAATATGTCCACTCCGAAGACAGAATTCAATTCAGTAAGAGTCACGATCAGCAGGACTAATAAATGTGTGACATTGACCTCATTCGAATTAAATCAATCAAGCATTGGGGTTTTTTTGTTTGGTTATGACTACATAAAGCGACAGTCAGTCAAAGAGAAAATCCGGTCTTATATAAGATACGGATAGATTGACCGGGTTCATTTTATCTATTAGGCCTGTCAATTTATCGATTTTTCGGACACGGGTGGCTCGCCATTATCTTAAAGTTGGCGCTGCATTTGTTGCACTTTCGGAGAGAGAGAGAGAGAGAGAGAGAGAGAGAGAGAGAGAGAGAGAGAGAGAGAGAGAGAGAGAGAGAGAGAGAGAGAGAGAGAGAGAGAGAGAGAGAGAGAGAGAGAGAGAGAGAGAGAGAGAGAGAGATTTTATCGTTGTTTTAATAAATTTAATCATACCGCTAAGATGTCTGTGTGTTTTGCGAGTTTGCTTCATTTTCAGTTGCAAATTATTGTATACGTCGTTGCATAAAATAACAAACCCGATGTAAAGGATGAGCATCTGTTATCCACATATTTAATCTAAATCATAAAAAATACCGTCGATCATTTAAAACATAAGCCTGCTACGTGCTGTGGAGGACGTACGAATGGACAAGTTAGCCATGTCTAAAGAAACGTCATATCCTTTTACAGTTTGCTTACGTACCCACACTAAATGATAAAACAAAATGAATTTACTTTCTGTTACTATATTTATCTATTTTGTCATCAGTTCCGACATTTATTTATTACCTATTTCTATATTTATCCATTTTTTTCATCAGTCCCAACATTTACATTATTTTAACTGTTAAATTTGGATGTGTTAGAGTTTTGTACAAATTATTAGTGAAGTATTAACTTACCGATAACAAAATGGAGAATATTTTTTATATATACATGGTTTTTGAAATTAAGATCCATGTTAATAAAATTTTAGTAAATACAAAAATAAAGATAAAGTCTGAGTAAAGTAGACTCATATAAAAACATGTACAATGCAACAGTGTTGAACAGTAATCTTTTAAGTTAGTCATTTTTATAAGCTCTGAAACAAAGTCTTCAGTAATAGTAATTTAGCCGAAGGGAGAGTTACAGTTGATATACGTTTAATATCCGGATGTGATAAGTTAAAGTAATTTGCAATATCTAACCCATTATTGTAGAAAACTATTTAAAACTGAAATTAAACCGTTAGCAACATCCCCATCAACAGTTTGAAGGTTAATATATGAATGTAGTCTTAATGAAGGTAGATAATCTTTCAATTCTCCCCACATTTATGTTTATTTACTTGACGCCCGTTGAACAGCTTCATCTAAATAATTTCATGTTACGTCTTTAATTTGTATTTATTTATTCATTTATTTATTTATTTATCTATTTATTTATTTTTATAAAACCTTGTTTATAAATCCTTATAAATAAGCCAACATCCAAAATCTATTTTTTCTTGGTTTGTCATGTATGAAATCCCCAGCTTATACGGGCAATAAGATGTCAGCATACATGGAAGACAGGAAGTCCCAGCATACATGGAAGACAGGAAGTCCCAGCATACATGGAAGACAGGAAGTCCCAGCATACATGGACGATAGGAAGTCCTCATTAATCCATTTGTCTCTGATTCTACTTTCATTTTGTAGTAAATGCTGTCAAATAAAACGTATCAAATCAAAACTATGTCAGTGTACAGTGTCCTATCGAAACTTGCCACAAATCCTCTCTTAGTCTTTTTTGAAATTACAATATGTAATATCTATTTGGATGCTTTTGGTTAATTGGTTATATTTTCCTAACGATTGCAAGGGGAATAATTCTAAATCATCATATGCATGTCTGACACGAATATAGGGCGAAATCATTGTCTCGTATATTTCTTACAGCACATTTTTATCCTGATGCTCGTGGTTTATTACAGTCATAAATTCGACAGTTGATGTGTATCGACCATAAAAATGATTGTTAGCTGGAATACGGTAATTTAAATGTTATTTGTTTTCTTTGTTTTTAAAGAGATTACATATCGAATTTACCCAAGTGACCTTTCATGTTTTATAGTGAAAAAGACAACAATTGCTAAATATGACTCTGTACTTAAACATATGAATATGAATGGGAAAACATAATTAGGTATGTCAATGGCATCACTAAGGTCGGTGTCACCAAGTGCGGTAACTCATGGTATCACCCCTATGGACCTCCTTCCTGCACAAAAAAAATATAAAAATTTTATAGATCCTCGTTTGCGGTAACTCATGGTGTCACCCCATGGACCTCCTTCCTGCACAAAATTTTTTTTTTTTTTTTAGACAATCATTTTTATGTCATTCCCTCTGATGATGTCACCCGGTGCGGTCCGCACCGGAGTAATGACGTCATTGATGTATGTTATAAACAATTTTTAACTTAATTTTTCATATCTACTGGAATACTTTAACAACTAGTAAAGTTTCCGTTTGTCAACGTAAATGAAATGTTTGTATCAAAATATGTGTTCGACCATTCAATCACACCAATTACATTTAAAGTATGCGTAAAATTTTTTATCTTAAGCATTTTAAATGCACTGCATTTTCATTGATAATTGTGTACTTTGTATTTGCCATTGCCACACCTTTGGCTAAATCTGTAAATTACTACCCCACCCCCACTTCACCACCAAACATCTTTCCTAATATGAACACAGAAATAGTATTTAAGAGTTTTTTACTAAAAAGTCAAAAAACAAAACAATCCTTTATCGGTACTTTTTATGAGATGATTTCAAAATAGAAAAGAAGGTACGACATCCTGCATTTTCTGAACGCGCCATATTTTCAAGCCAAAAGGATGGGTTCTGGTAGTAAATAAGAAGCGGTAGTTATAATGACTTAATTTTCTAGGACCACCTATAAAATACATCAGTTATTGCAAACTTATAAATGTATTTGCTTGAAAATTGACCAAATTTGTCCAAGGGGTTCCGGAAAGGAAGGACACGACACTCAAAGTGTAATGAGACTGGGGATACTTTATTTTGCATTCATGCGAAACAGAACATCTTCTGCCCTACCATTTTAATACCAGTCTTAGGTAATCTCTATAGAGCATGCAATCTAAATCTGACAGAATATCACACTGGAGGAAAAATGGCATGTAAATATCCGATTACTGAACAAGAAAGATTAGAAAAGTAGAGTGGAATCTACTGTTTGTGTGGCACCAGACATTTGCGATCATAACAACCCTGGTAGGAACTGTGAGAGAAAAATCAGTCCATACGGATTACGGTGACAGGTACACAATACCCCCAAGTCAAATTTGCATGGATAACTTACATTTCGAGCATATTAGTTTTAATCCTCTTACCAAATACATTAAATTTCAAATGACATCACATCGATATCAAATTATATACCCATTTATTATACTAAGTGTCTGTAATACACATAGCCCCACGCTTTCTCAATTGTCCCACCCAATTCCAAATTTTGTTGCCCTTTTGAGTCAAATCCAAATGAATAAAATAGACCCAGAGGCAAATTTTATTGAATATCTAAATTCGACTTGTTATGCCCAGTAAGTGTATATATGATTAGAGAGTAGAAATGAAACTAGCTTCTGTGTTACCACCCAGGGGTCAAGAAATATTCACTAAAAATAACATCAAGGGCAAAAGTCTGTTGCGTGCCTTTAGTCGCCTTTCGACGCCCAATCCATGTCGTCGATATCAATAGTTCCCAACTTGTAATCCAGAAATAAAATCTTCATACCCGCTTTTCAAATTCCAATCTGATTTATGTTGACACTTGGGTCGGTAACCATGTTGACAACAGAGTCGGTAATCAGGTTGACTTTTGACACATCAGACGGTAATCATACATTAAAATTCCCAGACACCTTTGTCACATACGTTGGAAATTTCTTTAAATTCATTGTAAATGGGGTGTCTTTTTGTTTGCTTTTGTTTTACAAAGTGTATCCCCTTATTTCCACCCTAGTGTCTGCTTCAAAATTTTCAAACCTTATTTGAATTAATTGTTCACCCCCAATTCATAACAAGTAATTCAAATTCTATACCGTTGATGGTCTATGAGGGTACGCGACGTTTCTAACGTAAACACGCATGTATGAAAGGACAAAATGACATAAACTTTTCTCTTGACTTAGTCTCATCCTCTAATCCAAACTGGAGCTACAAACTGTAATTGAGTAAAATTGCAATGACAGTGCAGAAGAGCGGTCGATGTGTAGAAAGTCCCTGGTTGATTAAACGACCCCGAGAGTCATCTCCTGTCCAGTGTGACAAAGACGGCTTGGAGTACCTATTTACCTGATCAGCTTACTCGAATGCTCCCATAAACCATTCCATTTAGTGCGGTATGTTCGTGTTCGATCTTGAAGGACGAACAACACATATATAATTAGCGCATTACTGTGGTTGATATACTGTATATACTCTCTTATAAGTCCAGTAACAAAGATACCTATCTGCCGTATCAGGGTCGATGCTGTTTGTTTTCCTGAACACTCCTAACAAATTAAACTGATGTAGATCTGCCTGTTCATTATTAATATGTATAAAAGTGGGCATTGCCATTCAGACAATATTGTTCCATAAAGATATCTCTACCTAACACGAACTGCACATTATCTTAAACGTTACTGAAAATAATATGAGCTCGAATTCCAAAATACTGGGCAGAACAGAAACAATTACCAGTGCCTGTCAGATCTACTTATTATAAGCAGGGTTCGGTTTTGATCAGATTGCAACAGATTCGCATATATATATATATATATATATATATATATATATATATATATATATATATATATATATATATATATATATATATATACACATATATCCCCTCATTAACAGTATAAACAAAATTAACTAGAAATGTTTTCTTCTGTTTGCGATTTAACAGTTTTCCGTTGCATCTCAAGATTTTTATCAGCATAGGACAAAACTTACGAGTTTTGCATTGAAACCCGTTAATGCAGCATGGTCGATCAATTTTGTTACTCGAACCTAGTAACATTTGACTTAGAACAATCCCTTATCGTATTTATAAACATGAGCGGAGCGGTAGCTCCATGGGGTCTTGAACCAAGCTAACATTTGACTATAACCTTTTTCGGAAGACTAACTGACCCTTCTTTTCGAACTCGTTAGTGTGTGGAGGTTAAACTTGAAGCATTTCCGGCAGGTGTTGCCGCTGGTCAACATTTACCGATTACTACACAGAATAAAGTAAATTAAATTACATTTCTCGCCATCGACAAAACTGACCAATTAAAATCCCAAAATAAAAATGTTCATTAAAATAATTAACGGATATTGTTGATGAAACTAAATAACATTAATATACCAAAGGTATGTGTTTAACATATGCAGATGCTTGTAATTGAAATTTTAAAAAAATTAAAAGAATACAATAGGGAAATAATAAAATATTGAAACACAATAAAAATTTGGCAAATAAAAAATCGAACTAAAGTTAAGCTGAATGTTGAAAGTGGCATATTATTTAAGTGATTAATGATTATATTCTATATTTTGCATTACGCTTATAATATGCATATCAAGGTGAAATCCTACTGTTAGCCTTCCTTAAATAATTTCCACTGCGTATTCATTACCCTGAAGCTTAATACTATTAAAAAAAATTCGGCAATGAACATTATTTCATGTCGTCATTTTCATACGACGATTGCACACTCTCTTAAATGCACTCTTTTCATACAATTATTAACGTCGGTTTTGAACATTAATTATATTTTCTGTTGTGCTTTTGAAAGAGATTTGTACGCATCTGATGAACACAAACCTTTTTGATTTTTTTAATTAGAAAATAAACAAAACTCATTTCCATTTCTTGTATTATTTCCTTTGCGTTTCTTTTTTTTTCCACTGCGTATTCAATTCCATAACGTTCCATAACAACTAGACCGTTTATCAAGTTCTTTTACAAACGATAAACCGTATCCTGTTTTAATTGTGGACACTTCTCCGTCCTTCAGCTATGTCTAGATATCGGACTTTAAAGTGTTACCATTACATCCATCAGAATTTTTTTTTAAGTCGTTGTGTGTTTCTGTTACCACATAGTGTTGGTTTTAGTATTTCTGTAAAAAAAAAAAATGAAGAATTTGAAAGAATAATAATATTGATAATTTTTGTCCTGGAGTTGCTCACTGTTGTTTGTAATTTTTATCTTACGGCGGGTCTTACTCACACGGTACCTGAAGCTGGTCTGTTTGTTTTCGTTTCCGGTATATTTTGTATGACCATATGCTTCTGTCCCTCAGACAGAAGGACGTGCTGTCGGTGTCTCATTCATTGTTTCTACATTTAATTAATCATGACCAAGATCAATCTAATGCCCTTTTTGTTATATTTGTATGCTGTATAGTTTTAATCATGTCATATCGTGTATGTATTATAAGTGACCATTTAATATATTTTAATTTGTATTTATTTTTATTTACGAGCAAAAGAAAAAAGAAAAATGGTCCAGTGGCTGAATTACCTGTCTGATGTAGTCAATACTTAGTACGTGACGGAGTTCGCTAGATTAACCAAAGTGTCTATATTGGCGTGAATTATGTCTTGTTTATTCTACTTGCTGCCATCTGAACATGTCTCATAAGATTAAAGGACATACAATTTGAGTGGTCTTAGTTGAATGTTATTGATCTTAGCTATATGCTAGTGGTTTTAGTTGAACACTATATGTCTTGGTTGAATGCTTTCGTCATAGTTAAATGATAGTGGTCTTAGCTGAATGCTAGTGGCACTATTTGAATGATAGCGGTTTTAGTTGAATGCTAGTGGTTTTAGTTGAACACTAAAGGTCTTGGTTGAATGGTAGCGGCCATAGTCAAACGCTAGTGGCTTTAGTTGAATGCTAGCGGTCTTAGATCAATGTTTGTGGTTTCAATTAAATGCTAGTGGTTTTAGTTGAATGCAAGTGTTTTTAGTTGAAGCCAGTGGTCTTAGTTGAATGCTAGTGGTCTTAGTTGAATACTAGTGGTCTTAGTTGAATGCTAGTGGTCTTAGCTGAATGCTAGTGGTCTAACATAAATATTAGCGGTCTCATTTGAATGGTAGAGTTTTAGTTGAACAATAACGGTCTTAATTGAATTCTAGTGGTATTAGTTTAATTTCAGTGATTTCAGTTTAATACTAGTTTAATGTTAGTTGTCATAGTTTAATATTAGTGGTCTATGTTTAATATTAGTGGTCTACGTTTGATACAAGAAGTGTAGGTTTAATACTAATGGTCCTAGTTTAATATTAAATGCTTCCCAAAAAGCGGGACCCCTTTACAAATTGACAACAAATAGATTTGTATTAAAAGACAAAACAATTGAAGTAGTCTTCAGGAACACATGAACTTGTAATATTTCTTGAAGCCAATCTGAATAAAATGGCCATTCTTCTATCAATCCAGTAATCACTGTCTTTAATCCGTCATGAAAGACTGATTTAATTCAATGTAAGGAAATCTTATATGAAAGAGCAATATATAATTAGAAAATATTAAATATGATGAAACCTTATGTAAATAATTATCAGTAAGACAAGATATTTTATCTTTTATAAAACATTACTTTAAACTCCAAACATGCATAAAGGGAACAATTGTACAAAACACTTCCTATTTATAAAAGAGACAACAAAAGAACACATACATAAAAAGACAATAAAAAACATATGTATAAAAGAGACAATAAAAAAAACACAAACATACAATACACTATATATATATATATATATATATATATATATATATATATATATATATATATATATATATATATATATATATAAAGAGACAACAAAAAACACTTTTGTAAAAGAGACAACACAAAAACCCATAAAAACCCATACTACAAAATAAAGCAATGTAACGTCTAAAGGTCTAATATAAAGCATGGTGATCGTGGCTTGATTTAAGATTTACACAGACCGTCTGTCAACTGACTTCATTTAAGGTTTACACAGAACGTCTGTCAACTGACTTCATTTAAGGGTTACACAGAGACCGTCTGTCAACTGATTTCATTTAAGGGTTACACAGAGACGGCCTGTCAACTGACTTCATTTAAGGTTTACACAGAGACCGTCTGTCCGCTGACTTCATTTAAGGGTTTCATACAAATCAGCAGTCAGATACGGAAAGATTGTCAGTCGCACTAATATTATGTTGGTTAGCTGATTGTGGATCTTATGGCGTACCAGAACTGTCAAGCTATTAAGAACCAAACTAGTCTGGTTAGCATTTTCAGCATGTTTGCTGGATTTTTCGAAACCAACGTTAAACAAGTTGTTATATGTGAACCTACACATACCAAGAGTTAGGATCCAGAGGAAGTTCCGAGATATGAACTGCAAGACCGACATGTACATTGAGTCATGATATAGACAAGGGAAAATTCCGAGAAATGAAATACATGACTGACATGCACATTGAGTCATAATATAGACAAGGGGAAATTCCGAGATATGAACTACAGGACCGACATGTACATTGAGTCAGAATATAGACAAGGGAAAATTCCGAGAAATGAAATACATGACTGACATGTACATTGAGTCATAATATAGACAAGGGGAAATTCCGAGATATGAACTACAGGACCGACATGTACATTGAGTCATGATATAGACAAGGGGAAATTCCGAGATACGAACTACAGGACTGACATGTACATTGAGTCATGCTATAAGGGAAATTCTGAGATATGAACTACAGGACCGACATGTACACTGAGTCATGATATAGACAAGGTCTAGATACAATATAGGATGAGATTTAAAAGAGAAAAATAGCCACATAAGTATATTCTCTGTATGTTAGTGGAGATTTAGGGGTCGAATAACAGTCTTCTCTGCTTTAAGTTATCTACCAGGAAAATCCTGACTTTTTATATAACATAGTCGGGTTTGAAGAAAACACTGAAACACTGAAGTCCGACTCAAAGAACAAACGGATGCATATAAATGATGTCAGCATAAACATAATGTAAGAACAACAATAGAAAAGGATCAATGCGACCTTGTCAGGTGGAGTTTTACTGTCTTAAAGAAAAACACAGGAAACCTAAAATTCCAGTATTGATGCCAAATCATCCATTTCTGACCATTGTATATATTGTTTGGCCAGTACTAATTGTGGAGGAATATCTAGGAGCAGGGAGAGTAAAACGGAACTTTCAAATCTTTGGAGTTTGTTAGAGCTTAATCGTAAACAAATCTGAAACTTTCAGAGCGCACCAAAAATGGAAGATTAAAATAAGGTCCAAGTGACCCATGCTAGGAGTATAACGTTTTGTGATCATCAGGTGATGGAGCTTATTCCGTTTTATTGTTTTATTGGCAATTTAGTTGCATGGGCTCGTGAGTTCAGCACCATTTTCAAATACAGCTGTTTGGAAGAGCTTAACTTACAGAGTGGACCTTTTCTGGCTGCCTAGTTCATTAGTCAAAAATATAATTTAACCCCTTATACTGCCTTAAGTGATACTTACACCTGCAAATAATTATGTAGGTACAACACAACTACGTCACCATACAGATGTACATACAGTTATATGGTGGTATAAGTGTGGCGCATGTCACGGGTTACATTGCATTAAGAACTGATAAAATGTGTGCATGCATTTATAATAAAGCAATAATATGTATAACTTACTTTCATTTGGTAATTTTACTTCTTTTCTAGAAATACGCACAGTTCTGGTATTTAGTTTCATCTGGCATTCTTGGCCAAGAAGTTTGTTAAATCAATGCTTTTATGAAGCAATTTCATTAATTAAAACACACCCTACATATAAACAAATTATATATGTAAACTAACTACGGACACCTATCAAAATAAATTGTGTCGAGTTAGACATAATCTTGGCACATCGAAATGCTTCAAATTTTGAAACACGCCCAAAATGCTCATCAGTGACAAAACCATGTAATTCGTAGCGTTATATTAATGTGCCACTTTTTGTAATTCCATACTATGCCTAAGAATAATTTGGGTGCCAGCAATAAATCATAGTATACAAAATTCCCCGAAAATTCTTTGTTTATCAGTCAGGTGAAAAATACAATCTGTAAATAGTCATTTCTATTTTGGTTTTTGAATGACAGCTAATTCTCTAAATCGGCATTTTATCACTAGCAAATTATTTTGTCTATCAAGTACCGAGATTTAAATCTTCCTTTTTGATGGCAAAAAGATTGAAATAATTCAGTGAGCAATTTTTGGAGAAGGGCGTTGTGAAACATTTTAGATGAGAAACACCTGTCATAGGTTTTCAGAATTTAATTTGAAAGAAAGCAGTACGGCAGACAAAGTTTCTAATTTCTCAGAAAAATATGCTTTTTGTATCAATACATGTAATTTTTTTCTCCTGTAACCCAAAACTTTGTCCATTTCCTGAAAATATACGCTGCTCTTAATTGAGTGGAAGTTTATTACAACAAACTTAATCGAGCGATTGCTGGTCAACAACACAATGAAGAAACAATTCTTGGAAACCTGTCATCCCAGAGCAAATCAGCGGCCGCATTTTGCTGCCTGGGAATTTAGTAAATAAAAATGTCCTTCGTGAGTTTTTATTTTTCTTACCGGTGAAAAAAGCAGAGCAACATCCATAAAGCTGAGTGTTTGAGAAGACCTTTATCTCCACGTGTGTTGCGTGTACAGATGTATTTTAGCATGGCTACCAAGCACTAGCATTTACGTAATAGACAGCATCGTCTTGTGTCCACAACTACTCAAGAGTGTATTTACTACCTGTGATACGAGATACATCGGTAACTAATCTAGCAAAATAGCTCGTACACCAATCTTACGTGAAATTAAACCACTATATTATGACAGAGTTAAGAGCGATAGTAGTGTTAAGGGGACAGTTGATAAAAATCTATATCAGACTAAGACAATTAAAATTTTGAAACGGAAATTATTTGTTATCACAACTTATCTCATAATTCCGACGGATAATATAGTTTTTCTTTAGTAATTTTATTGAGGAGTCATTTCAATTTAAATTAGAACAAAACGATTGCAAGCAAACGTATATGCCTGGGGAAACAGTTCAGGGTTTGGCGAATGCTTGTTAATATTTTTTTTTATTCGTCATTTACTAGTTAATACTTTGTTAGATCCAAGGAAGATACTGTATAAAATAAACAAAATTAAATTAGAGAAACTTCACAAAATTCAAGGACAGGAACAGAATGATATCAGTTTGAATATTTTAGAGAAACTATTCTGAGTCGAGATGTCAATCAATGTCAAATAATAAGATGGCATTGTATGTCTGATTTAATTATGATGTTGATATTAAACATTTTCAACCTACTTTCAATTTTCCACTCTGGCAATTTAGCTGAGAAGCTATTTAATTTTACAGAAAATATATTTTAAAGCTGGTTGGTATAACACTGTTATAAATAGTTCGTTCATATTTCAGGCTGACTTAACACAGCTTCAAAATGGGAATCCCACTTTCAGGTTGATATAACACAGATTCAAATGGGTACACTACATTTCAGGTTAATATTACACAGATGCTAACGGGTACCCCATATTTCCGGTTGATATAGCACTGATTGTAAACGGGTACGTCATATTTCAGGTTGATATAACAGAGATACAAATAGGTACGTCATATTTTAGGTTGATATAGCACAGGTCGCAAACTGGTATCCCATATTTCAGACTGATATAACACAGTTGCAAATCTTTATCCCATATTTCAGGCTGATATAACACAGTTGCAAATCTTTATCCCATATTTCAGGCTGATATAACACAGTTGCAAATCTTTATCCCATATTTCAGGCTGATCTAGTTTCAAAGACTTTTATCATTGCTCTCAACTTTAACACACGTACTGTACATGCACTTTAAATAGTTTGGATTCTTTTTTCCAGCTAGTAAAAATTATCCTGAGCCCAACTTGTGTGAGACAGTTTACTGAGCTTTACGAGACATGAAAACATTTGTAACTTAGAAGTTCATGTGTTGTGTATTGGTCATACAGTGTACATATTTTTTTTTCTTCTAAAATGTTAACACAGACTTCTACGGAAAAGTAATTATTGCTCTGAACCTTGTTTTGGAATCTGTGACCAGAATTGAATTTGGCAGACATCGAGACAAGTTAAGGATGATCAATTGTAAAATCTTGAATTAACCTTTAAAAAAATTCAACGTTTACCTAGTTAATGTTACGAACAAATTAAGGTGCTTCTCTGGACACAGCTGTATCACAAATCCAAATGAGGCTATTTGTTCTCCGTCAGAAGGTTTAGGTAAATAAATAAATAACACGCAACTTTAATGATATTATATATCAAGTGTCTATGAATCTGAGACTTGAAAATTTATTACATATCCACCACTGGTGTTGGATGTGGATGGTCTGTGTCGATGCAGATTTTCAGCGCATGAGTTCATTCCTCGTAAAAACGAGAAGAAACAAGCACGTTCCCAGACCCATAATTATACAGCCTAGAGACAGGTTTAAAACACAAGAAGGCTTACTCACTG
>JAEAOA010002168.1:490000-500000 GCA_016746295.1 Potamilus streckersoni
ATCGTACGGACAATCAACACCACAAATTTTCTGGAAATTACATAACAGAGAGAAATCTCAAAACGTGATTTCGTCATAGTAAAAACGAAAAAGGGAAAAAAAGAAAGTTTCACAGTAATACACTTTCGGCAAGCAGCAGTGTTAATGTCATAAACCATCAGTTAAACTAACTCTCTCTCTCTCTCTCTCTCTCTCTCTCTCTCTCTCTCTCTCTCTCTCTCTCTCTCTCTCTCTCTCTCTCTCTCTCTCTCTCTCTCTCTCTCTCTCTCTCTCTCTCTCTCTGCCCCAGGTCCAAAAGGAATAACGTACTTTAATAAAAAGAAGACTTTGTTAGTTTTCCACGAGGAATTTAACTTAAATTGAAGATGCTGTAGAATCCAAGTCAGTATCTACTTCTGCGCATGCGTTTCAACTCTGCCACTTACTAATATGGACAAGTACATTTGCGACATTGTAACTTCCCTTTTATACCAAAAAGGACAAGTACGCTTGGGATATTGTAACTCTTCCCATGTCTACCACAATGGACAAATATGATTGGGATATTGTAACTCTGTCCATGTCTACCACAATGGACAAGTACGCTTGGGATATCGTAACTCTGCTCATGTTTACCACTACGGACAAATGAAAAGGTAAACTACCGGAATGTTAACAGTGGAGTTTATGATGATCCTTTAGGAGGGTACAGGAAGAGAGCATTATATTTTATCTTGGTGTCTTCTCGTCTTCTCGGCTCTTGGATTATCTCTATGTCTTTATATATATATATATATATATATATATATATATATATATATATATATATATATATATATATATATATATATATATACACACTCACACACAAATCTATTAAGGCTAGTTAAAGAAAAAAATTGTTTTCCTTTTCATCAATTCTAATAATATTTCCATGATGAATATCCGTTTCCTAAAAAGAATAAAAATATATTTTCAAAAAGCTGTAAATGGTAAAATGCTGTTTATTAATTTTACTACCACATGATTTTCTTCCTTAGAACTCGTATTAAAGAACACTTAGGAAAAAAATGTTTTCCAGTTTCATCAGTGGTAGAGGCAAAGCAAAAATGTCAGATTCCTGACAGAGACCCTCGTGATAAAGGTGCAGGGACCCTCTAGGTTAGATCCTTGAATTTGACCCTCCTTATAAAGTCGTATTCTTGACTGTGACCTTCCAAATAAGTTCGGACTTATGACTGTGACCTCCCTGATTCGAGACTGGGACCCACTCCAGGTCAGATTCATGATTGATGTCGCCTGATAAAAGTCAGTATTATGACTGGACCATTCTGATAAGGTCGGATTCGTAATTTTTCAGGGTCGCCCTTCTAATATGTGCTTTGAAGCATCAATATCAAGTCAGACAAACAAACGACAAATCGAGTGATTTTTGTCGAAGTACCACTGTTTTCAGCTTCTACATTTTTTGGGCCATAGTACGTATATATTTTTAACTCCAGTGTTTTCTTTATCAATATTTGTGTGATTTCAAATTAAAAGAAAGACATCATTAGTTATTTCATCACAACCTCGAACATTTGAAGCAATTATTTTTCAAACAGCCATTAACAATGCATTGACAGGAACACAATGCATTATGCAAAATAATACACATTTCCATTTTAAGTCATAATACAACATAAAAAAATATTTGCATTTTAAATCACAATACATCATAATACACATTTCCATTTTAAGTCATAATCTACTATAATACAGATATCCATTTTAAATCACAATACACAATAATACACATTTCCATTTTAAGACACATGTCTATTTCAATGTATGATACATATTACACTTTTGCATTTCATACAATATTGTGTATTTCAAATAATTTACAAGGTAAATGAAACTGTATCTATCACATTATGTACACTGTTTAATTAATTCGGTTAGTACGAATACTGTTAAGTAACAGAGAACAGTGGAGTCGTCTAACAAAGAGGTAGCTACGGTAGATGGTGATAGGCATTGATGCTGTGTGTAGTTATCCGGCCTTGGTAGATAGTAAATATGTTAAGCCTGGAGATTACACAGACTAGACGGTCGAAGTTCAGTTTGCTAACCGGACGAAAGAGTTGCGCCGGGAATTAATCGTTGTCGCACGATACTTTCTACAGTCCTTAACGACATGGCCTGGTTTGTTGTAGCCATAACACCGTTTCACGTTTCCTCCCTGCGTTATCATTTTCCGCGACATGAATCTTCCCCGACCAACGGAACTGTACTCTGCTGAGATTTCCGGCTCCTGGCCTCCTACCATTCTGACCATTCCTTCTCTGGAGAGTCACCTCAGTGGTCTTCCTATGCTCTTTGATGCCAGGTCGGTCCCTGCCACCCACTCATAGATCTCGGCCATCAGGCTTATATCATCCAAAAAAGAGACTTCATACTTCACTAAGAGCAGGATAAAGTCTTTTAGGTACGTACTTAAGACGTGCTCTTTCAGAATTTCCTTCAAACGTTAACGCGATACCAGCCTTTTTCATCTATTTATCAAATATTAGACGTACGCGTGTATGGAATGCGTGTCTGTAGCTCTTTCTGACGATTCTCTTGTGCATGCGCTTGTCTGTCTTTCTCACGTTCCTCGGCCAGTTGTTGCTTATGCTCACTAACCCTTTGTTCAACAAATTCAGCTGAGTCCTGTCGTACATCTGAGTTCATCTGTTCAAATCGACCGGAATTCCCTAATTAACTGTCGTTCTGTCGATATCCTCGTCTAGTACAGTAACACAACAATTTCGTTCTTTACTTATATTCAAAGTTTATTGACCTACTGGAGATATCCTTAACACGTATAAATCTTACTTCTCTACTAGTATGGCCTTTACTCAATGAACTAGAGTATTTCTTTCAACAACAATAAATAAACGGGCAGTACACAGCTGAAATGCCTCCCTAAACTAGCGTAACATTCTCAAATGGAACAAGGGTAATTTATTTCTACAAAGTTTGGACTAAATCACTCTTCTCTCAAGATAATTCAAGGTAAGTTTACTTTTGCTATCCCCAATTTCTAGTACAACCCCAACATCATAGTTTTCTTATGAAATCACGCCCCTTCCCAGCGTGTCCAATGAATGTAAACTAAAATTCCCGCCTGCACTAGGTTGGAAACGTTGCAGTTCGTCTGACAACATAGGCTACCAAACTAATTCCTGGTAGCCTTCAGACATAACAGTTTCCATACAAATCAGAATTGACCCCTATCAAATGTCGCCCTTAATTAAATATCGATAATGCATATAAAGCGCATGTTACCAATCCGTACATTATGGCGAGTGAAACGCACTCAGGTCTCCATAAATCGACAACAAAAATTAATTCCATTGCACCGACTTTGAAACATAGAGAGACACACAAGGATACCGATAGAGAGACATAAAGAGACACACAACGAGACTGACAGGACGAGAAATAACGATACATAAGGTCAATCTGAGACAGACTGAGTCATACAGAGATGCAGAGAGAGATCAGAAAGAGGTCATACAAATAGAAGGACATACATGATACGGACTGAGAGACATGCAGAAAGACAAAGATGTAGAGGTAGAGAAAAAGATATAGACAGATAAAAGAATAAAGACAGATAGAGAAACCGACAGAGAGGAAAACAAATACAGAAAGAGAGACGAACAGAGACACACAGAAATATATACTGATAGATATATAAACTGCTTTTCTTACATAATAACAAATTCATTTTTTTAAAAGCAAGAATAAATTAATATTTCTTTAAAATTTGATAGCCGGGAGGCGTGTGTAGTATGTGTTGCATATAATGCGCAGTACAAGAAATTAAGATAGTAGTGATATTAAATATTAATCGAGTCTAATCATGCACTTGGATCTGCAACGATATTAATCGAACCTAATCCTGCACATCGAGGTACAACACTATTAATCGATCATAATCCTACACATATATGTAATATAATATTAATCGATTCTAATCATGCACATTGATGTGCAATAATATTATTGAAACCTAATGCTCCTTATTGATATAAAATAATATTAATCGATCCTAATCCTGCACATCGATATAAAATAATATTAATCGAACCTAATCCTGCACATTGATGTGCAATAATATTAATGAAACATAATACTCCCTAGAGATATATAATAATAATAATCGAACCTAATCCTGCACATCGATCTACAATAATATTAATCGAACCTAATCCTGCACATCGATATACAATAATATTAATCGAACCTAATCCTGCACATCGATATACAATAATATTAATCGAACCTAATCCTGCACACGTACAACAATATGTTCACATGTGTCCCATGAATTGATGAGA
Source organism: Potamilus streckersoni (assembly GCA_016746295.1). Lineage (NCBI taxonomy): Eukaryota > Metazoa > Mollusca > Bivalvia > Unionida > Unionidae > Potamilus > Potamilus streckersoni. The sequence goes on from JAEAOA010002168.1 coordinate 494,350, forward strand.
ACTTGCAATTTACTATTTGGTTGATGTCTATGAATTTTAAGATACTTAGTGTAGCTTGTAGTCTCCTTTATTATGAAGATGACTGGTTAATAGTATATGGGAGGAGATTGACAACTACTAGGCGGTCATGTGAATTTTCATTTAGCTATACTTGTTGCCACAATAACTGCCACCAAACCCAAATCTTGTCTCAGTCATTGAAATTGTTTGAGCAATGGGTCGAGGTAAGTTTAGATGGTTGTATCGAAGCCTCGTTTTCAGGTAACTGAGTGGCACTGTCGAAAGATCAGTGGGTACTCAAAAAATAGGTGGAGATTACTTTTCATTTAAGATGAATTGAAATAAATGAATTTGAGTTTTATTTTCTAATCACAGGGTTTAAAAATCACAAACTGTTATTAAAAGACAAACATGGCTCAATATATACATTTTCAAGTTAAGTCAAATTACAGATCTGCTGTCCTTACATGGAGTTCATTTTATATAGTTTCAATGACACGTTGATATGACAAATTGATATATAATTAACGTTTATATATTAATAAGATCCGCAAATATTTGCTGAAAGAATTCAGTTTTGTATATAGATAATATTCCAAGCACAATTACTTGTGTTGGAAACAATGTGATTTATTTTTTTGCCATAAATCACATAGAAGTAAAATAAAGTAAAACAAAAAAGTTAACCTAACTGTCGCATTCTGGTATTTCGCCACTCTGCTGTGATCAATCTCAAAGTATACTCGCGGGATTGATCACATTTGTTATGCATGGTTCCTTCCAGTTTGCCTGATTATACATGGGGACGACTGCATTAGTTTGCATGTCATATATGAGAATAGAGGAGGGTTGAACAGACAAAGTTGTGTAAAGTACCTTGGTTGAAAGGCGTTTGTATATAATTACCGAAAAGTAAGAAGAGAACGATCACTACACATTCTTGAGAAACTTGAAAAAGCTAGGCATCAGAAAATTATATGAAGTAAAAGACTCGTGTGTGTGTGTAGCACAACTGGAGATGAAAATATTTAGAAGCGAATATTGTTGATAAGATTCAAATTTCGTCTTCACTGGACAGTTCGCTTTCATATGAGTTGTCCCGCTTAAAAAAGAATCCACTATCTCTACTTTCTTTGTGCCAGCTATCAGTCCTTTGTGACGAGACCTCCGTCTCCTATACTGGATGCGTCACCTACTGCCCTTCCCCTCCCTTTAAGCACACGAGTGCGTAATTTGATGTACATGATGAATGAATCATAAATGGACTCTATGAAAGATTATGTCTATCAATCAAATTTTATATATATATATATATATATATATATATATATATATATATATATATATATATATATATATATATATATATATATATATATAACAGAAAATATGCAGAAAAGCAAAAAAAAAGTCTATGTGCAGTTACCAAAAAGTAGAAGTTAGTATCAAATCTACAAAACATCATCAGCAGATCTTCAAAACATCATCAGCAGATCTTCAAAACATCATTAGCAGATCCGCAAAACATACACATGCTTTTATAACAAGTTTAACTGATTTTAAATTTGTACATTTTTAGGTTTCTTTGTTTTTGTTTCTGTATGATGTTCATTCAGTTTTGTCATTACTGAAAGCTTTTATAATAAGCTTTGTAATTACATTTGAAATATATTTTTACAAATATATCAGTAGTTCTTACTGATAGGTAGAAACGATGTCATGATGGTTCTTTCGGGATAGAAATAACCCAACAATTAATGTTAACGTGTCATAGTTCAAACCACATAGTCTATCATTCTAACAGCTTTCTCTCTCGAAGTTCTGAGCTGCAAATTTGTGACTAGGGGTGTGCGGACCGCAGGAGGTGACACTAAATGACTGTCTTTAAAATGTTTGAATTTTTATGCAGGAAAGAGGTCCATTGGGGGTGACACTATGAGTTACCGCAGTAGGTGACATCAATCCTACTCAAGTGTATAAGCCTATATAGTCAATGGAGGTTTTAGCCCACTGAAAAGTAGAACTATGATGTATAAATGACTGATTAGGATGATAATCTAAAGAAGCTGCCTAAAATTACTCTAGTCCCAAGTCATAAACGTTCTAGGGACGAAAAATTCATTTTAAAATTGTGAAGCCTCAATTATTTACTATATTTCCTTTAAAGAGACTTATCCAGAATTTCTCGGTCAAGATTATTACATACGTTTGCTAGTGTTAACTGCATGTGTATCGTCACAATTTAAATTAAACGGTTGCCAAGGAAACGCTTCAGAAGCGTCTTCGTTGAAGCTCCAAGATGTATTCCACAAAGACCAGAATTTTTTATAAATTGTTTATGGATTTTTATTCAATCTCCAAACTCGTCAACAACCCAAACTTAAAGATACGGCAACTGAATTCATTTAACTGTATTGTTAGCCTTCTCCGGCATGTGCATTTTTATTTGTGAAAGACCGGTGAAGAAATGTGTAGATAGACGAATAACGACTTTGCATCGTCAGGTGACGTGGTAATGGCGGACGGGGGTTTCAGATCATGGACTTGCTAACTGAATGTCTTGCAAGTTTAAATATAATACCACCATTAAAATTGAATGCTTTTGAAGTTAGAAAATTGCAATACCAATATATGTGTAAAAAATATCAATAGTAAATACTGAAATGTTTCATATCGTCATCAACTAGCCATGTAGAACTATCAATAGAAATACTGAAATGATCTATATCGTTATGAAATGTTCATGTATAAATATCAATAGAAATGCTGACAATTTCATATCTTCATCAACTGTCCATTTATAAATATCAATGAAAATACTAAAATGTTTTATATCGTTATCAAAAGTCCATGTTGAAATTTCAGTTGGAAGACTGAAATGTGTCTTATCGTCAACAAAAACAGAGTGGAAGGATCAGCTGGAAAGGATTTTTGTTTTTGCTTGATCTAAAAGAAATAATGAGCTCTGGTAACCGTTATGTTCTTTCATCGATACATTATTTACTGACGTATGTTTTATATGAAATGAAGTTTCCAACACTTTATACTTTTGTTACAATGCATTATACTTTTTTTAAACATGTTATAATTTTATTACAATACTATATACTTTTATTACAACACTTTATACTTATGTTACACCACTTTATACTTTCATTGCAATGCTTTATGCTTTTGTTACAACAATTTATACTTTTGTGACACCACTGTTTACTTTTATTACATATGTTATACATATATTACAACAATTTATACTTTGTTACACCATTTTATACTATAACTACAATGTTTTATATTTTTATTACAACACCTTATACTTTTCTTACAACATTTTATACTTTTATTACAACACTTTATACTTTATTACCATACTTTATACATTTATGACAGCACTTTTTACTTTTATTACAACACTTTATAATTTTATTACAACACTTTATACTTTATTACACCATTTTATACTTTTATTACAATGCTTTATTCTTTTGTTACAACACTTTATACTTTTGTTACACCACATTATACTTTATTACACCACTTTATATTGTATTACAACACTTTGTACTTATATTTACATCACATTCACCAAAAATGATCAAGATCATGCACATGCTGTGTGATAATTTATATTCTTTCCTCATTTCTATATTTTCCATCGAAAGTACTTTCTTATGTGACCAAGCTGCAAGCAATAAAACCTGTTTCCAAGCATTTCCTTTGTTCCTTTCATGATATCTATGTTAGCAGATAAACATAACACGGTACAATTGTTATACATTTATCGTACCTATGCGGTCTATGCTGAATAACTGATTAGGCATGGTCCATCCTCGCCAGCCGTTAACATCCTATGCCTGCATATCCAGGTTTCCACCATGACAGATATAATATTATACTTTTCCATAAGGGCGTCGTATGCATCAGTTTGTATTAATAAGGAAAGAAAATATACAACATAATTTGCATAAGACGTGAGAAAATATCCGTAAAACACTTTATAGCCACAAAAGCCTGAACATTTGCACGAGTCTACTAAATGATGTGAATAGTTAAATTGGAATTTGATCGCACACAGTAAAATTCATCACCAGATAATATGGAGATCATATTGACCTGTCTATACCTTGATGGTGGAGGATTTAATCCCAGGTTATAGCACATCTTAATAATACATCCTTATCATCATACACCATGCGTATTTAATAAAATTCATACTGAACATTTTGCAGATATCTTTAGATTTTCAAAGTAACAAAACATCAAAGTAAATTTTTCTTCGCTTAATTTTTTTTTTTTTGGTAGAGAAGAAAGACAATATCAGACCAATTTATTGAGGCAAACTCCATTTTATCACTAGATCCAATACTTAGAGGCATGCAGTTTATGAAGCAAGATCCAGATGACCATGTCCACACCAAATTTATATACGTACGTTATCACACAATACACCTGAAACACGCACATCAGGTGAGGCACCCAGAAAAGTCTAATTAGCAAAAACATACATTCAGCTAAAAACTAAAACATTTTTGTATGTATTTATTGGTATGTATGAATCAATATTCAATATACAGCATCACAACAACCGATTCTATTTATTTGCCATGTTAAGACTGACAGGGAATGGTGTTGATTTTCAAAATATCTTATTTCATATATATATATATATATATATATATATATATATATATATATATATATATATATATATATATATATATATATATATATATATATATATATATATATATATATATATATATATATAGTAAATAAAGCGAAATGACTTTTTCCGGTATTACGCAACAATCAAAGAAGACAAAAGTTGTTAAGTATATGTGCAAAATAAGTACTGTTTATTAAAAACAGCTATTCTGAAAGACCCATATCACTTGGGAGGAAAAGAGAGGTAAATCACTGTTTATTTATTAAATGTGTATGCATTCGTATAACACGTTTGGAGCTTATAATTTGTTCTACTCAAACCAAAGTGAAGATATTAGAATCTTGCAGAAATGTCCACCTGAAATTAAAGGATTACGATTGAATTCCAAAGCACAGCTTTTGATTAGTTTGAGTAGATCATTCAAAGAACGCAAATTTTGTTTCCCACTGCATAAACACATAGATAGATAGATAGATAGATAGATAGATAGATAGATAGATAGATATATAGATAGATAGATAGATAGATAGATAGATAGATAGATAGATAGATAGATAGATAGATAGATATGTAGGTAGGTAGGTAGGTAGGTAGGTAGGTAGGTAGGTAGATAGATAGATAGATAGATAGATAGATAGATAGATAGATAGATAGATAGATAGATAGATAGATAGATAGATAGATAGATAAATAGATAGATAGATAGATAGATATACAGACAGGCAGATAGACAGACAGACACATATATAGATACATAGATAGAAATAAAAGCAGAGACACCAGCTGAGCAGTGCATACACACATGTACGTGTGTGTGTTATCTATTTGATAAAATATCAACGTTAATGTACCATATGACAAGTACAATGTTTAAAAAGAAATGGATACATGTCAAGATCGAACTGACTGATATATTTCTCATATTAAATCATTGATGTTTTTCTTATTTATGTGTATATAATTTTGGTATGCTTTTGATCTGTTC